>PVHY01010071.1:0-53524 GCA_004024945.1 Uropsilus gracilis
CAAAATTATGGTGACTACCTTTTGCAGGGAAAGAAAACTTACCTAGTCGGACTTAGGGTGACGTTACAGATTACTTAATTGTGTGATAAGAAAAAAGTACATTTATCCATTTGTCAAATATTTGTTGAGTACCAATAACTACTATGAAAAAACAGAACCATTCCCAACCACCAACGTTGTCTAGCCTTCTCCCGGCCCCATAGGCCTTCCCCATTAAAGGCGGGACTATCTCGGTTAACACCTTCAACAAACACTTTCACCACAGGAGTCACTCAGCAATAAGACAGAACAAGCCTACCCCGCCCCCTTTCACACGCCTCGAGCGTTCGCGCTCACGTCACGGCAGCTACCAAACGCCAAGACGTAAGCTACGGAGTTGCAACGCGAAAACGGGAGGGGCAACAAGCGGCGACTGGTTCCGCCCGCACGAAAGATGGCGCCCGATGCGTCAGCAGTCGCTCCTGCCCGGTTCTTTCCCTGTGGGAGCCGGATATAGAAAAAGCGGAAGGTGTGTGTTTAGGTGTGTGTTTTATTTTATCCCGCCCGTTCTCCCCTTACTTTCCTCTCACAGTATTCGCTGTGGGTGGAAGAGAAAAGGGAGGATAAAAAGAAACCAAGGCCGGGAACAAAGCTTGGGGCCTGGGCGCGCACGGGGGGCCGGGCCCGGGGCGTGGCCAGAGGCGGGGCGGGGGCGGGGCTGTGGTTGTGGTCCCTACGCCCGCAGCGGCGGAGGCGCAGGCGGCGGCGAGTGGGTGAGTGAGGGACCCGGGTGTTAGCGGCTGTGACCGGGTTCGGGGTACTGGGACTGCGCCGGGGTGGCGGCGCTGGTCTCCCGAAGGCTCGGCTCGACCTCTTTGCCCCCACCCCAAATAATTTTCTGACCGAAACCAGGCGGTTTTGTAGTCCCGGGACGAGCAGAGTTTCCCTGTATCCGGGCCTCGGGCTCCCAGGTGGTGGCGGCGCGGGGACCTGAGGATTTGGCCTCTTCCCGACTTTCTCGCCATCTCTCTTGCAGCCGACTTATTCTCAGAAACCAGCGTGAGCTTTAGAGGGACCCAGGCGACACGCTGCGCTTCGGGCTCCAGGGAAAGGAGCCTCAAGCACCAAGAGGCCTGACCCAGGGGAAGGCCAGAGGGCGGTCGGGACCAAGTTAGGGTCCGAGAGTAAAAAGGCGGAGTTGCGTGGAGGTGTTGTCATGCCACAGGCGTATGGAATTTCAATAGAAGTTTCTAAGAATTGCTGTTTCCCTGTAAATTTGGGCATCAGTTCTACATGGGGTACTTCTGCTAGCCTAACTGGTCCGAGATTATAGACTTATTTAAAGGAAGTGACCACTGTGGCTGTGGCATCTCTTGCGTGATGCTATCACTTGCAGAAGGAAGTGCACTGATTGCACCGAATGGGGAGGGCTCCAGTTTCTGTATTCAGGAGATTTCTGAGCAGTGAACATTGTTAGACTCTAGTAAAAAGCGTTCTCATTCTATACCTAAGACGCACAGCATGGGGGTGTGCTAGATAATACTTTTAATTTATACAACAGCTGGAAAATAGTGTTTGATCCTGTCTTTCTCACTCTGGAAACATTCACCATAAGGTAATAAAGAAGCAGCAATATAATAATGGGAGATTAATAACATGAAATTACATTACTTAAAATATCGTGATGTGATGTGGCACAGATGTTATTGCCAACAACACAGCCAAATCCTGCCATTCTAGGAAAGACCTAAGTTGGAAACTGCTTCTTGATGACTGTGCTCTTTAAACAAATTATATGGGGTACATTAATTATAAGCCACATTGCAGACTGTGCAAAAAAGTGCTCCAAGAAACAGTAACATAGGAACTAATTTTTTTTCCTTATGAAGTTTATTAAAAAGTCTCTTGATTAGGTTCTTCTAGCTTTCCAGAATTTTCTTTCAGTTAAAGAAGTAAAAGAAGACTTCTTTCTTTCAAGCTTGCCTTCTGGCTCTCTGTTAATTATACAGCTCTAAAAAGTGGGAAGTTAGCTTGCCTATTTGGGAAACTTGGATCTGTTAAAGGTAACCTGATAGTGATATCTTGAACTTAATCTGTGTCCCGCCTATTGAAAATTTATGTGTTGCAAACGGTGTGATATGAGCATTCAGGGGCATTAAAGTTGACTTAGGCAGCTCCTATTTTGGAAGGTGGCTGCTGCTTTTAGGCTTGGGAGAAAACAAACAGCATGGTTTCAGAAGTATGGCTTTATGATGATAGAATACTAATTTACAACAGCAGTGGACAGACCAGTTTTTAAAATACCTACTGGGAAAGAGATGACAGCTTTGTAACAAAGGTTTAAGAAAAAGCAAAGCTTCAAACCTACCTCTGTGATAACATCCTTAAGATATGACAATTGGTATAATTCTTATATCTACATATGATAGATTGTTTTCAAAAGAATATTGAGTATATCTCATAAACCCTGTTCTTTCTTACAGGAATGCCAAGCTTCCATGCCACCTAATTTGAATCCTGGCTTCTCTCAAAGACTCATATTGTTAATGTTTGCCCTCTGGTGTAGCCAACTCTACAAGTAAATATGATATGTGGATAAAGACTATGGGTTTTGAACTGATTTTTTTCAACCACATTTGTGTATATGGAAATTTTCTCACCAAAGATGATGCCTTTGTTAGTAAATCTCTTATCATTAATCACCTTTCTTCCCCCCCAAAGACAAGAAAAATAAAAAATATATTACATTTTAATGGGTCTGTATTTACTTAAATCATCTTCTAGGTTGCATCTATTTGCAAATAGATGCAAGTTACATTCACAGGTAACAGAAGTTAGATTTTGGACATAATTTGGAAGTGGGAAGTCATATTTGACCTCACAATCATCATGATCTCTGACTGGCTCTCCCTTCCCTATCTGGTCTCCTTTAGTTGCTGTGGATTAGGATTCAAATATGTAATCAAATTAGAATTGTACACAGACTGGGTACTTGGAAACAGTAAGGATCTGTTGTATAAGTATTAGCATGTAATATTTCATATGAATATTCAGAGACTGTTCATTATTTTGAATTTCTAACTGTATCCCCTGATCAGTGATTTTACTACTATGTATCATAAAATTATATTAGTAAATGCTTAATTTGCACTTGCCATATTAGTTAAACGTCTCTCCTGGTAGGGACCATGCTTCCAAATCTTTTTGGACTGTAAAGAAGAAATCACTTGACTTTAAAATTGCTGAGTCTGATCATTACTTTTTTTTTTTTTTGATGTCATTGTTTAGATAACCCTGGAATATCTGGATAATGTAAGATTGAGGATACAGTGATGTCGGCACTCTGTCCACCACCATCTCCAGCTGTTGCAAAGACAGAGATTGCTCTAAGTGGTAAATCACCTTTATTAGCAGCTACCTTTGCTTACTGGGACAATATTCTTGGCCCCAGAGTAAGACACATTTGGGCTCCGAAGACAGAACAGGTACTTCTCAGCGATGGAGAAATAACTTTTCTTGCCAACCACACCTTAAATGGAGAAATCCTTCGAAATGCAGAGAGTGGAGCTATCGATGTAAAGTTTTTTGTCTTATCTGAAAAAGGTGTAATTATTGTTTCATTAATCTTCGATGGAAACTGGAATGGGGATAGAAGTACATATGGATTATCAATTATACTTCCACAGACAGAACTCAGCTTCTACCTCCCACTTCACAGAGTGTGTGTTGATAGACTGACACATATTATCCGGAAAGGAAGGATATGGATGCATAAGGTGAGTGGTTTTTCATTCTGTCATGCAAACAGAATGTTTAGATAACAGGTTATCTAAACAATGACATTAAAAAAGCAATGGTTAGAGAACCCTTGAAAGTTTATCTGCTGATGCATTTATATCCAGTTTTTTTGTAAATGCATGCAGTTCCATCAAACATTAGTTATTATTTGTATCTATCTTATTAAATACAGATCTAATCTAGCATTATTAAAACACTGGATGGGAGGAAACGATTGCTTTAATTACCAATAAAGACCTAAAGCTTAGAGAAGTTAAGAAATAGTTTTGAAATCTGCTTTGTCTTAGGAGACTTTGACTCTAAAACCTCTTTTTTTTGTTTTATTTTCCCCTTGGCATTGCCTGACCCTTTCATTTAGTGCTATATGTAGATGTGTGTAGCAAGTCAAAATAATTTTTCATAAGCATTTGACCATGTAACTGGTGATCCCTTTGGCTTAACTCCTTTACCAACTTCCCAACTTTGTAAATGAAGTTGGGCCAAATGGTTTCTAAAAGAGGTATTCCTTTTAACTTTGCAGAATGAGCTAGAAGGAATTATGGTTAGTCCCTAAATCCTTCAGTTTAATATATAGTAACATTTATATTTCCACTTTTTTTTTACAGATCTGAGTAATAAATTAAAATCTCCATTCTGTTTTGCAATTTGATACTAACATAGAAGTTCTCTAAAACATTAAGGCCGGGCATAGTGGCGCATGCTTGTAAGCGGCAATCTAGGAAGCTGTGACCGGAACCAAGGATCACAGTTCAAGTGCCGCTCAGGGCAACGTAGTGAGACCTGGTTCCAAAAAAATAGCTGGACATGGTGGCGCACGCCTGTAATCCCAGCTACCTGGGAAGCTCAGACTGGGGATTGCTTGAGTCCGTGGTGCCCCAGGCAACGTTAGCCTGTGGTTCCACAGGCAAAAATAACGAGACCTAGTCTCAAAATAAAATAAAATAAAACATTATTAAATTTACTATCACCAGATAGTAAGGAAAAATGGTGTCTTGATACATATTTTTAGCATATTTTCAGACTTAATTATTCTTAAGTATTCATGAAAACCATTTAAAAAAAAACTGACTCTTCTCCAGAGTCAATTTGGTCTTATTGAAAAGTGCAAATCACTAGTTTCTGTCCTGGAACTATGCTGATGTTATATGACTGTTCTCTGCAGAATTACCCGTTTTTATTGCAAAGAAAAAGGTATTTAATTTTATTATGTATGAGCTATGAAAACATCGTTTGGTGGGTTAATTTCTCCCCCCCCACACACATTAACCAAATATTCCAGTACTTGTCTAAACAATGACACAAAAAAGACCAATGATTAAGATAGCAATTTTAAAATTGCCCTGAAAAATCCAGGTAACTTTAGGTATTCATGGTTTTCTCTTCCATAGTCAAATACATGGGAAATATTTTTCATATGAATTAAAGTACACAAAAACATATCTGTATCATGAAAAAATAAATGAATAATAATTTTTGTTTGTTTTTAATAAATTTTGTCTTGCTAAGGAAAGACAGGAAAATGTCCAGAAGATTGTCTTAGAAGGCACAGAGAGAATGGAAGATCAGGTAAGGTGTAGATTGCATCCGTACCTTCCCGTCAGTATATGTGTGTAAGGCAGAGAGCTGCTTTTATTGAAGTATCAAAGACAGATTAGTTTGACATAGTGAACCTGAAAATGAACAGAACTTCTATGTAGCTGTGGATAAACTAGCTGAAAATTTCTCAGTCTGCAACCTGAAGAACTAAATAAATAAAGGATAATAGTAACTGCATCAATGAATTAATAATATTGCTACCCTTTTTGTTTGCAAGAAAGTAAACTTTGAATAACATGTTCATAGTAAAAATTAAAAATTGCACATAAGGTCTTTAGGTTACTACTTCTCAAACATTTCCACAGGCATAGCTGTAGCAGGGGAAAAGTGTATACACCTTAGATCAGGGGCTACAGGTATAGCAGGTTTTTGAAGTTTCGTGTTGTATCTTTAAAACTCATGCAGTTAAAATTTTATTCTGTGATACAACTATTTGTTTTAATGTTGTAACTTGCCAGAAATCTCTTTACTTTACACATCAAGCTTCTGATCATTTCAGATCTCTAGGTAAACATGCCGTATTTTATCCCATGAGTATGATGCCCTTGGGGAGCAGGTACCAGAATTTGAGAAGCATGACTGTAAGGGTATGGCTTCCTCTGTGAAGATTAAATGCAAGCCATTTCAGCATAGTTTTGAAGTTCAGAGAATTTTTGAAAGGGTATCTCAAGGGGAGGAGGGTCTTTTGCTTTTATTCCCATTACCTTTGGCCATCCTTACTGCACCTATTAACATTCTGCTGTACACAAGACTAAATTACTTTTGTGGGTGTTTATGTTCTCCTTGGCAACATGAAACAGATTAATACTTTACATAATAATAACTTTTCTAAAAATTTGTGAAAGTATGGAGACTACGATGATCTCTTTTAAAAATCTTTTTATTTTCTGTGAATCACTTTCCAAACCAGAGGAGGCAAATCTAAGGAAAAGTCTGCAACTTAGAATAAAAAGTTTCCCTTTTACCCAGAGAAGCTCAAGCCTTACTTGCTGGTCCCTAAGCAGGGTGGCCAGTTTGGGGTGACTTTCACCAGACTCTATACTCTACATGTAACTGTCAAATTAGTAGAGTTGTCTCAAGATGAGATTTAGGACCCAATATAATTCTACTTTTACTGGAACTTGGAATTTTGTTTTCAGATAGAAACTTGTATATGTAAAGTTTACTACTATCTAATTATTAAGAGGTCTTCTTGAAAATGTATTCTCATTCTGTTCTGTATTTGGACACAATGGAGATTTTTTTTTTTTTTTTTTTTTTTTTTAAAGGGGGAAACAGGCCGGGCACGGTGGCTCGTGCTTATAAGCTTCAGCCTATGAAGCGGCCGGGGCCAGGGATCGCGGTTCGAGTCCCGCCTGGGGCCCGTAGTGAGACCTGGTTCCAAAAAAACAGCTGGGCGTGGTGGCGCACGCCTGTAATCCCAGCTACCTGAGAAGCTGAGGCTGGGGATGGCTTGAGTCCGTGGTACCCCGGGCAACGAGAGCCTGCGGTTCCACAGGCAAAAATAGCGAGACCTAGTCTCAAAAAAATAAATAAATAAATAAATAAAAAATAAAAGGGGGAAACATTCCCCTGGTGAGAAATTCAAGTCAGAAAAATCCAAAGAGGAAATGAAACTTGAGAAATTTTATTTTAGAGCCTCTTCTTGTTCAGTCTCATAGGACTTTTTTGGTTAAGCTTCAGTGAGTATATCCATTCACTTAGGATGATAAATGTCTGAGAAAGTGTGGTTAAAATATAGATAAAAAATACGTAAGTATATATGTGTGTTTATATGTGTGTGTGTATATAATATATATATATAACATATATATGTAATATATGTATATATTTACACCCAAAACTGCAGGAAGGTATTTTCCCACAATTATCCTTTCTGTAATAAAAGGAGTTGTCTGATAATTCCATTTTTTCAAGTCCTACATCATGTATTTTCAAGATTTTATTTTGAACAATAAATACTCTTTGGGGATGACAGGTTAATCAGAAGCAACTTCGTTTTGTTAATTTTCTATGTGTATAGCTGTCATCTGACTAAAGAAACAAATTTAACACAACATTATTGTCATTCAATTACATTTCTTGCTTGTAATTGTAAGCAAGCATGTAGAAAGCAGCAGACACAGTGAGTGGTTGTATTGTTAAGGTTACAACAGAATGAATCTTTTAAAATAAAACCTTCCATAAGATGCAGGGGGCTTAATATTAAATTTCCAGAGACATACTCACACTTAAATTCAGAAACAGCTTATATGATAAAGAGCTCTTAAAAACTGGGTTAGGTCTATCTAGGGATAACAGAGTTTCTAATTTGAAGATATGTGTGAAATGTTTTAATAAAGCTATTTCATGAAATGTTTGTGGGGGAAAATATTACGATTGAGCTAAAAAAATATGTAACCTTTAAAACGTATTTTGCTAAATTTTGATAGACATATGACTGTTTCATCCACCTTTCCAAAGGTTTGCCTGTTTGGAATGTTGAGAAACTGTTTGGTGGTAAATAAATAAGGCATCACTCTATTTGAGACACTATATTTGTGGTAGCATGCATTTTGTTTTCAGTGTCATTCTAGAAGCTACAAATTGTAGAATTATATTTTTGAGATAGAGTAAGTACTTAAAGTATATGTGATGATTTTGACTCACATTTTTGTAGATTGTACTTAATTATGAATGTGACGATTAAGCACTGGTTCAGATATTACTATCAAATTATTGAGAATTTCAAAAACCTTTTCTCATTTTTTAATATGAAATGTATAAATGACCTTTAATTAATGGTGGTTTTTAGATCTCAGAGAAATTTCAAAGGAGATCCTTTCTAAATTTGGCATGATGATTTATTACATGTAGTAGTAAATGATAAGCCAGTGATTTCACTCTGACTAAAGGAAATTTTTCATACAAGAATGTGAGTGAATTTTAAATAGCAAATAAATCCTTTAGAACTGTTTGGGATAGTTGGGATAGTAAATTTGTTTGAAAATATTTATGAAGAAATTATCAAGTTATTTCCCAGTTTACCGCATGTAGTGTGATTTTATTCACTACATTTTACTTTTGTGTGCAGGGTCAGAGCATTATTCCAATGCTTACTGGAGAAGTAATTCCTGTAATGGAACTACTCTCATCTATGAAATCACACAGTGTTCCGGAAGAAATAGATGTAAGTTCTTACTTAAATTGCTAAATAGGAACAATGAGTACCTTGTATTATATCCTTTGAGTTATGCTACTATTATCTATATTATTAATTTTCTATTTTTAGTATGCATTTTTTATTATGCATGCTATTCACAGGATGTATTCGTCACTTAAACACACTTAAAATCCTGAGTTCAGCCATTTTATTTTTTTAATAATATGTGTATTTCACATCTTTGTATTCCCTGGGGTTCTCTCCCCTCCCTGACCACTCCCATTCACCCCCTCCCCTCCCCCCCCAGTTGTGTATTTTATTTGGTTGTTAGCTTGTTTTGACTTATCCTCCTGGACTTTTGTTTGTTTTTCCTATGTCCCATATATTAGTGAAACCATCTGGTTTCTTTTTCTTTCTGACATGATTCTGCTAATATGATTTCTTCTAGGTCCATCCATGTTATCTCAAATTCATCACGTTTGCTATTTTTAATTGATGTTTAATATTCCATTATGTATATATACCACAACTTTTTCATCCATTCTTCTGTATAAGTATTGAGGTTTCCTTTGGGTAGATTCCCAGAAGAGCAGTTGCTGGGTCAAATGGTAGTTCCATGTTCATTAGTTTGAAGGGTCCTCCACGCAACTTTCTATAGTGGCTGGACCAGTTTACATTCCCACCAGCTGTGTAAGAGTGTTCCTTTCTCTTCACATCTATGCCAGCACTTGTTGCACGTTTTTTTTGATGTGGACCTAATTAACCATTTTATAGTTTGTAGATTTCAGACCTTCCAGAAGCAAGTACTTTTATAACAAATCAGTATACAAATCTGTGGTTTTTAGTGAATGTTCACTTACATTCACTAATCTAGTTTCCTTAGTCATTTGTTTAGGGCATTTTGAATCATAGTCTTTACATTCATAGAAAATTCTTAGCAAACTCTTGTTTTCTCACCTATGATTGAGATTTGTCTTCTAATTCTGACTGCTCAAATGGAAGTTCTCCCTTTTGTTGCTTAACCTGTCCTACCAGCTTTTGCATTTTTCTTTGAAAGTTTATGGCCATACACTGAGATTGTTTTATGGGTATTTTTGATGCTCAGAAATGAGTGCAGTGTGATACTTTGATTGTACACTTATATATAACACAAAGGTTACTGTAATACTGTGTCATAACCCGAATAAATTTTTTTGGATACATTTTAGATAACTGATACTGTTCTCAATGATGATGATATTGGTGACAGTTGTCATGAAGGCTTTCTTCTCAAGTAAGCATTTCATTTCTTTTCATTAAAACTGGATGAAGCACATAGAAATTTCATGTTCTCCTATGACAAAATTTGGGAAGGAAGAAAATAATAATAGTATATCTACCCTGATTATTCTAGGAACAGCATTGCTTATTTAAACTAGCATGTTTGATGTTACTTTTTTCATTTATTGCTTGTCGTGATATATTTGATGCTACTCTAATATTTATAGAAACCAAGTTTCCGTATTACCCAGATAAGAAATTGTAGCCTAGTTTTGTTTGTTTTATTTGTTATTGAAGGTGAAACTAACGACCCTTCCAAATCATTTTATGGACAAAATGAAGTTATTTAGACATAGAAAAGAAAATTACTCATACTTGTACTGATTCAAGAGTGGATCTTAATATTTAAGAGCAAGGGCTTTAAAAGCAGACTTCTGGATTAGTTCTGTGTAAGCTTGGGCAAGCTAGTTTTATTTTTTTAAGGAAAATATTAATAATAATAATTACTATTAAAGTAGACAATATTTATTGAGTGCCTGTGTGTTAATTCATATACTAAGTGTTCTCTCTACATGTATAATCTTATTTTCTATGTTAGTGTTTTTTTTACAGTTGCAGATATATATATATTAAATGAAATGAAAGAATAAAGCATTTACTATTATGGCCACAGATTTTTACTTTAAGTTATGATGGAATCTCAAAGACATGAAAATGTTTAACCTACAAACCTCACCTGACTTGAGTCAGGGCATATTCATCCTGATTATGCTTACCATTAGTACCTTATTTTTAATCCTTTTGACTTTAAATAAACCACCCTCTCTACACCTCAGAATCTTCCATTATAAACTGTTGCTGTTTCACTAAGCAGGTTGTTTTAAGGTTTAAATGAAAGAATAATTATGAAATATCAGGAAACTGTAAATAGAAATAAAGGATAGTTTTATCTTTAGCTTTGATACTTATCAGGTAAACTATTCTAAACAATTTAAACTCACTTTTGTTTGGTGTGTAAAATTGTTTTACATGCAATGTTTTAAATCTTTTTTTTTTTTTTTTCAATTTGCAGTGCCATTAGCTCACACTTGCAAACTTGTGGCTGTTCTGTCGTAGTAGGTAGCAGTGCAGAGAAAGTAAATAAGGTAATTAATATTTTAATTCAGCAAGTAATCTTTTTGCTAACATATCATGGATTACAATTTAAAAATTAGAGTGTAGTCAAGATGATCTAATAGTACAGAGACAATGTAATCTGACCAAATTACTGTGGTAAATGACTTAGAAGTGAAGTGTTTGAATAGGAAGTCATTTTTCAGTTTTATTTTAATAATTTGTAAGTACCAGAAGAAAGGGTTTTGTTCACCAGTTCTGATGGGGCAGGGAGCAGTGTCTCATACCATCACTGTTCTCGGCATCAGTTGTATATCCTGTTGAGCTCAAATCTACCAAGAGATAGCATCCCATTTCGCAAGTTAAGACCTCAGTCCTAGAAGACTGTGCCCCCACTTCAGATCTATTTAATAATTTGCTAGAGCAGCTCACTTACTAGATTACCAATTTTACTATAAAAGGTACAAACAGAAGAGATAACATATAGGACAAAGTGTGAAGGAAGGGAGAAGGGGCTACCCATGCTCTCTCTCAACACACCATTCTCCCCAGTCTTCACATGTTGATGCCAGAGATTGGTGACACTTTCCTCCTTGGGTTTTTGTGGAGGCCTCATTACATAAGTATGATCAATTAGATGGATGGCCTTTGGCAGTCAATTAAACCTCTAACCTCTTTCCTCCCCAGAAGTGGGATGGGTAGGAGGTAGAAATGAACCTCTAATGAAATGGTTGGTTCCTCTGGCGGTCAGTTGTCATCTTAGGTGGGATTCCCAAAGTCACCTAGTAAACATTGTTATAACCTGTGGTTGAAAGGGATTTGTTATGAATATTAAGACATCTTTATCCCTCTTATCACTAAGGAAATTACAAGGATTTAGAGCTTATATGCCTAGAATAAAGACCAACTAATCTATAGTAGTTGTCCCTTATCCATGGTTTCACAGCCTACAGTTCCAGTAAACCTCAGTCTGAAAATAGATTAATTTGAGAAAGAATCCAGATTCACATAACTTACTATGTTATGGTTTTATAATTCTTCTATTTTATTTCTAGTCCCTGTTGTTGAACATTTACTGTGCCTTATTTATAAAATTACACTTTTTCATGGGTGTATATGTACAGGAAAAAGCATAGTATGTATATGGCTCTGCACTTCCGGTCGGAGTCTTGTGATATATCCCACTTAGAGGAGGGGCACTACCGTATTTCTTTTTATAAATCACATAGCATGACCAGGTTCAGAATTGTATAAATGATATGAGAATAATTTAAAATTGGATATTTTTTTAAAAATGTGTCTTCTAGTTGTGATGTTATCTTTAATTAATATAAAGAGTGCCATTTACTAATGCCAAAAAAATGTTCTGTAATAATTTCTCTATTTCATTATCTTGAATCTTTTTAGGGATCTGTTCCTATTAAGTGATCAACAGATATTATATTTTTTCAGTAACATTTGCAACTACTCAGGCTGTAGGCATTAAGAATTAATGACTGATTAATGTTTCCAAGCATTAGTCAATAAACTAAGCGATTTGCACTTTTCTTCACTATCTACTGATCAGGGAGAAATAAATGCACCTATCAATTTAAATAATCCTAAATTTTTAAAAAGGAAGTTTTACATAGGAAATGATTATTTGCTTGATAAGTGATCATTTGCTTGATAAATATAATCTTTTCTCTAACTGCTCTGTATACTTACATGGGCCTTAGTTTACCAAATTTTATTTCTCAAACATTTAAGAGCGATTAGTGTACCTCTGCTATTGTATCAAATGATCAGTAATCTTATTTCTGTTACCCCAAGAAGGTGGCTTTCCATGTTTATCCCTAAAATCTTCAAAAGGGACTTCTCCACAATTCTTGGAGAAAGGCTCTCTGGTGGGAGCTTAGTGTTTTCTAAAAGTTTTCTAATCTTAATGCCTTAACGACTTACTTCCCTTTTATTCTTTTAATTTATATGAAAAAGATTGCCACCTCTCAAGATTGCAAACCACTGCTTTACCATTAAAATTGTACATTGTCTAAATTCTGATGTACTTACATTGCTTTTTATTTTTCCAAATTCAGCTACAAGTCATGTCTTGTTAGAATCAGTTTCTAATAGCTTCCGTATTTTAGATTAAATTTTTTAAGAATAATTCTCATTCTGTTGAAGGATTTGAATGCTCCTACCTATTTGTTTCAACAGTATTCCACCTGTGAAACTATTGAACAGAAGCTGTAATTCTCCCTATTTTAACTGCATTTAGTTTTCTTGTCCAAAATTGTTAGCTTGTTTTAAAAATACATGTAGGGTGGGTGGTTACAGTATATCTATATTTCCCACTGAACAAAAGGATTCTATGGTCAGATAGATTTGAGAAAAATCTGATTATTTACTTACCTAGAGAGTTACAATACATGTTCAAATGTTAAAAGTTTTGATATACCCTGTCATCAGTTTACCTCCATTCTCCGAGTATTTGCCGATAAACACTCTATTTGAAGTAACAACAGCCATCTCTTATATTTTAGGTGACTAAGGGATACTTATTTCTCAAGATGCATTTTATTAACAGAAATAATTGAAATCTCTATTCAAGTTTGTTTCCTAAGCAAACCAATGGCCTTTTCATAGTTTAATGTTAAAACCTTTTCTTTTACAGATAGTTAGAACACTGTGCCTTTTCCTGACTCCTGCAGAGAGAAAATGCTCCAGATTATGTGAAGCAGAATCATCATTTAAATACGAGTCAGGGCTCTTTGTGCAAGGTCTTCTAAAGGTATAGTTTCCCTTTATCACGAGTGAAATCAATTTTTTAAATTATTTTTGAGACCTTTTATAAATATATTTTAAATATTAGCATTTAATCATTTCAGGTTTATATGCCAGGGGCTGATTTCCTTTACTCAGACCTGAGCATAGAGTGATATGTCTTGCAGATTTAAAGTTTATATTAATGAAACAGTACAATATATTTCTTTGTGGTTCTCTTTGGCTTCCTGTTTAGCATTAGGATATTTGTTTTTAATGCATCCATGAATCAGGTTGCCATCCAAAATGGCAACATTTCTTTTTCACTAAAGATATTTGAATTCTTGTTGCCACTTTATGTTTATGTAATCACTATTTGAAGAAAAAAAAGGCAGGGTTTTTTTTTTTTTTTGCGAGTAGGTCATGCTTTGTTGCAGGGTAATCCACAGGCTCATGTTGGCTGGGGTACCACGGACTCAAGTGATCCCCAGCCTCAGCTTCTCAAGTAGCTGGGATTACAGGCATGCACCACCACTCCCAGCTATTTTTTGAGACTAGGTCTCGCTATGTTGCCCAGAGCAGGTCTTGAACAGCATTGGCCTCGCTCTGTAGGCTGCGATTAAAGGCACATGCCACCATGCCTGGCTAAACTGCTTTTTATCTTGAAAACATGTCTAGGGTTTGAGCAGTCCCTAGATTATATATATATATATATATATATATATATATATATATATATATGCATATAGATATAGATATATACACACATGCAAACTAGGAATTACATACTTACATCCCTTTGTATTATATATGCATGCATCTCTGTATGTGTGTATCCATGTATTTATTTATTTATATATATATATAAAACAGTTGTCTTATATTTTTTCTTTTATTTAAGTCTGTTTTTCAAGGAACAAAATAGGTAGTAAACAGTTATTTTTAAATAGTGGAAAGACATTTTTTCAGTTATGGTCAAAGATGTGAAGTAGCAGCTTTTCTAAGAGTTATGTTATCCCTTCTTAGTGGATGCTTTCGAGGATGTAGATATAGCAAAAAGTAACATCGTACATTTTTAGCAGTGTGTGTTTTGTGAACCTTGAATAGTATTTTAATACAGAATAATTAAAGGAAATTTGTTTCTGATTTGAAGTCTACAAATCTGAAAATTAGAACTTCTTCCTGTCAAAGGCATATAAAGCACTTATATATTTTCTCAGCACCTTTTCAGTTAATTATATACTTTTATCATTGAAAGGGCTCTAAACCAAATGTATAGAAGAAAATTTGAACCTATATTTTAATGAAAAAAATTCGTGTGCATTTTGCATGCCAGTATAAAATGTATAGCCTTTCAGAAAATACTTTGACATACATTAAGAGCCTTAAAAATGTTCAAAGCCCTAACATGTTATTTCTACTTCTGGAAATCCATATAATCCTAAGGACACAATTGTATTTAGAGAAAGATTTACTTATAAAGGTGACGATGATGATTATAGCATGTAAGAGTAAAGAATTGAAAATAGTCTATGTCTTCTGTTCATAGCACAGTACCTCATATACAGAAGGTACTTGTTACAAGGCAACTGGCTACCCAGCTAACTATACTTGAAAAGAAGTATATTTTTCACTTATAAAAATGCATAGTCAATGAGATTTAAGAGAGTATGTGAATAATCAGAGGGAAAAATTGCCTTATAACCTCACGATCCAATGAATGAACACTGTTACTGCTTGGCATATGTCTTTCTGGTCCTTTTTTTTCCTCCTATATTTCTCTTCTCCCCACCCCCTGAAAATAATTGGATAATCGCTCACTTTTTTTGATTCTTAGGTTGTCGCTGTTACGTTGCTATTAAAATCAGTACTGTAATGAAAACTTACCACCCAAACTTTGCACACTATGATTATTAATTTCTAGAAATGGATATGCTAAATCAAAACCAGTTTTTTATAATTGAAAAATAATTCTTCATATCTTTTGGCAGTAAATTTTTCTTTCATTATGACAGGACTCAACTGGAAGCTTTGTGCTACCCTTCCGGCAAGTCATGTATGCTCCCTATCCCACCACACACATAGATGTGGACGTCAATACTGTTAAGCAGATGCCACCCTGTCACGAGCATATTTACAATCAGCGCAGATACATGCGATCAGAACTGTCAGCATTCTGGAGGGCCACTTCAGAAGAAGACATGGCTCAGGACACAATCATCTACACAGATGAAAGTTTCACTCCTGATTTGTATGTAGTGCCTCTTGAGATTGTCATAAAGCAGTATTATGAAATTGTTTTTTTTTTAGTATTATGAAATTGTATCTTTTATGAATAAAAACAACAAATAAGTGTATTTAAAAGGAAAGAAATGTGAGTAGGCGTATTTTGCTTCAAGAAAAAATTTTTTTTCTTAAATATTTAATTTTCTTAATAATAATGTGTTTCCCTCAATATAGATTATAATAACTCTTAAAATTAAATCATTGAGGGTTTATTTAACAAATACACAGTAAGTCCCAATATCTGGTACTTGGTGCTAAGGTTAACAGTGACCTATCACTAGTCAGATGATAGGCTTGTTAATGTAAACCCAATGGTTAAGCTTGCAGGTAATCATCTGGGCAGGTTCTTTGATCCCACCAGAATGTTTCTTAGCATTCTTTCACTTATTTTCTTCCTATACTGCAAGTTATACATTATTAGTATATAAAGTTAGCCGTTTATTTTGCTTCAGCTTTTATTGGTGTGTGGAAAGAAGTTGGAATTCTATTATTGTCAACATTTTGTGTAAGGTGAGGGTACGAAAATAGTTTGATTATATACCTACATAGATATATACATACATACCCTTTCTGGGATTGCTTATACTCTGGAGAAAAATCATTACATAGTGACCTGACAAGCCCCAGTAATAAGCAGATATTCCCCTGAGCTAAAGTATTTTTATACTTTATTATTATATTCTTTTATACCTCCATATATATAATTCATTTATACACTTATATATGATACCGCATTTCTTGAAATAGCAAATATCAAGAAACTTTTAATTTATTTACTAGAATGACTTGACTGGCATGAGGGATTGGGGAAATTAGTATTACATATCCATTTCAAAACTTGGACTGTTTTCTTCACAGGAATATTTTTCAAGATGTTTTACACAGGGACACACTGGTAAAAGCTTTCTTGGATCAGGTAAATGCTAAACTTCAGATTGTGAAAGTGAATGGGACATTTTTTTCTTTTTTAATGTATCCTCTGATGCCTGTACTACTTATATAAAACAGAATACACTTGTCCTTTTTTTGTGTCTCTGATCTTTCTAAAATGTCTCAATTTTTCTTTTGAATGGGGAATAGTTTGTCTGTTAATGAAGATGTAACATTCCCCAGTATAAATAGTAAATGTTTCCATTTGTAGCACTAACATATAATTCAAGGAACTTTTTAGGGGGAGGAATGAATCTTCTTTTACCTTAAGTGAGCCCCAAATGTCTTTAAAACTTAGTAGAATTCTGTTTAAATAGTAGCACCTTTATTTCTCATTCTTTTGGGGGGGAAATCTAATTACAAATTTGGAGAAAATTATATGGAACTACTTCAGATATTACAGAGCTTTGTCATAATACCACTTTGTCATACCAGGAAACAGTGTCATAGATGTTGCTGCTTTGAAATAATGAGATCCTTATATTCAATAGAAATACCAGATTCAGGTCTGGTATGGTCTGTGACAATTTTGTTAAATTCACAGATAATTCACAGTTGAAATAAAATCTTTCTATTGCCACACATACTCTCTCCCTATAACTACTTCCCAAGGGTAGATAATATATTTATATATGTATATGTACTTCAGAATCATAGATTCAACTTCTGAGCACTTCAATTTTATTTGAAAATGTGGAAGTGAAAACTTAAAATAATTAGAAGCAACTAGTATGATTTTTAATAATAAAATTAATATGTATCCTGAGGCAGAACATGAAATTCGAGTCCATTTTTAGAGGCACAAGAGAACTGTGTGACTGCTTTCAGAGCCAGTACATCCACTCTACTCTTGTCAGGGAACATAAAATCAATGACTGAGTTTTGCTCCGATATACGTTAGGTGCCTGACACTGTCAACTCTGTGATAGAAGCATGATGTTTAAATAGAACAGGAGCAAATTATTTACTAAAATGCTTCATTTTACTGCAGATCTTTCATCTGAAACCCGGTTTATCTCTCAGGAGTACTTTCCTTGCACAGTTTCTACTTGTCCTTCACAGAAAAGCCTTGACACTAATAAAATATATAGAAGATGATACGTAAGTAAAACTCATAGCTGGGAAAAATTCTACATTTTGTTTTGTTTTGTTTGGACATTACATGTATATTTGTGATTTTTGTTTGTTTTTCCTTGTAGGCAGAAGGGGAAAAGGCCCTTTAAATCTCTTCGGAACCTGAAGATAGATCTTGATTTAACAGCAGAGGGCGATCTTAACATAATAATGGCACTAGCTGAGAAAATTAAACCAGGCCTACACTCCTTTATCTTTGGAAGACCTTTCTATACTAGTGTACAAGAGAGAGATGTTCTGATGACTTTTTAAATGTGTAACTTGTTTTGTCATAATCATGATTGCTGCTAAAGTAACTCCGTGGTACATATGGAAAACACCATTCCTTCCCAGTCATGCCCCAGAGTCCTAATCAGCAATGGCAGTTAAAGTCAGTTACACTACAGTTGCCACAAGATGTCTGTAATGGGATGTCAGGTGAATCATTGCAATGGGTGCATCTTTTCTTAGATGTGCTGTCTTTGGATACAGGTTTATGTTTACAATTAAATATTATTGATATCTATTAAAGATATAATAATAGTATATGAACTTGACCGTAACTACTGTTTTTTGAAACATGGGGTTCTTGGTTTACATGTGTCAAAATGATTCTGAATTAGCTTCACAAATACAGTGCTAGTTGACTTTCCATCTCTGGGTGTCCTTGGTATGTGTGATTACTGTGAAACTTTTACAATCAACTAAAAATTAGAACATCTAAATCATTTCAGTTCCAGGGAAAGAAAGTTAACTTGTGCATACTGTAAGCTTTAGGAAGAAATTATTGATCAAACAGATGTTTAACCAAAATGAATAGCTAGATCCTACAGACTTTAGTCCTTAAGGTCCTGTCTGTGTGGGAATATCAAGCAACGTGTATCCTCCAAATACAGTGAACCATGATCCTGGTATAAGTTGATTGGTCATTGAGCTGTCAAAAATAGGAAATTGGATTTTATGTTTTAGTAGTTGTGCCCACATTTAAATTGGTTCTAATTATTTTGAGCTACATTGAAATGTTTACCTCCTGTGCCTTTTTTCCCTTGGAAAATATAATTACTTGGAATCAGTTCAGATTTATCTAGTCAGTCATTTTCGTCTTGTTTTCCTCTTGTGTCATCTTACTCTGACTCGGTAACCCTTGTAACTCAGAGATGATTAAATGCTTTAGAAAATATGCTAAGCAGTAAAATCTATTATGCTTGAATGAAGAGCAGTATCTTATCTACTTTCTTCTTGTATTTCTGCCTGTATTTTTTAAGTTTTTGCCATGGCTTTTGCCTGCATTATATGAAGAAGAGCAAAAGAAAATTGACTGACAAACTGTTTTACTAGGTGCTACTTTGGCAGAACTAACGTCTGTTCCTTTTGTTTCTTAAATTTGTTTGGACCATTTTGCTAGCTATAAAATAACCAGTTAATAATATGATTCTTTGCTGAAACAGTGTTGACATAGTCATGTATACAGCGTAAAAATTTATTTAAAACTGTGGAAAGAATGCAAAAGGGAAAATATTTATAAGAAAGGGAGAAAAGTGATAAAATCCTCTGCCCTCAACCACCTCATTAAAAAAAAAAAAAAAAAGTGGTGTTCTGAAGGGTCCTTATGATCTTTCTTCACTAATAGAAAACAATAGACACCTTGATTTTTATACACACACTGAAAACTAGATATATGTATAGCTGAGTCATGAAGACATTTATAGATATCACCTTTGGTATCCCTTACTCAATGCTTTTTACATGGTAGATTATTAAGTGAAGTGCTGACTGAGAATTTTCTTTTGCTGACTTATTGTACTGTTATATAGAATGTAAGTTGTACAGTGAAATAAGTTATTAAAGCATGTGTAAACATTGTTACATATATTTTCTCCTAGGTGGGGAATTTTAATAAAATATCTTTGAAGTTTTGCCTCTTAAAATTATTTGTTCAGAAAAAGTGTTGTGATATTGAAGGATTGATTGACTTCCTGTTAGCTAATGTTCATATTGTATCTAAACTATTTTGATTGATCTTCTCTCTTGAAAGAAAATAGATTCAAAAGTCTATATGATGGTGGAATCTTACGAGATTTTTTTCCTCTTTTTAGATAGAGAAGTTTTTTTTTTTTTACTTCCAGGATTGCAATTTGATTTTTAATTAATATATTAATATTTCAAATATAATACTTGGCTAAATTCATTTTTTTTTTTATTTCCAGCTATAATAATATAACTTCAACTGGTTATTCCTTTCAGGTATCCATAACAGATATCCAAACTGAAAATGCAGGGAACTAAACCCTTTAATCTGAAAAACAGATAAGATATTTTTACTCTATGAAAAAAATTGATAAATATAGCCTTGAGTTGAAAGGCTTCTTAGGCCGGGCATGGTGGCTCGTGCTTGTAAGCTTCAGCCTATGAAGCGGCCGGGGCTAGGGAATCACGGTTCGAGTCCCGCCTGGGGCCTGTAGCAAGACCTAGTTCCAAAAAAATAGCTGGGCATGGTGGCACATGCCTGTCATCCCAGCTACCTGGGAAGCTGAGGCTGGGGATTGGTTGAGTCCGTGGTACCCCGGGCAACAAGAGCCTGCGGTTCCACAGGCAAAAATAGCAAGACCTAGTCTCAAAAAAAAAAAAAAAAAAAAAAGGCTTCTTAAAAAAACTGATTCATTGAATTATTAAGTCTTAAAAAAGAAACCAAAACTACTTTTTAATCAGGGTGTTCAGAGCATTTACATTTGATATGATTATTTGATATGGTAGGCTACAGTATCATTTTAGCATTTATTTTCTATCTTTTCTATATGTGCTTATTTGAAGGCTTTTCTTTGGAATTTTATGGGTGTGTGTGTGTGGTTCTAATTTCCTTGGTTAACTCATTAGCTGTAACTCTTTGTTTTAGTGAATTCACTTTAGTGAATACCATGGTGTTACATCTATGATCAATCTACATTCAAGTTATATACCACTTAGCATATAAGAATTATGTAAGTGTACATTTCCATTTCTTCTTGCCTCTGTGCTGTTATAGCCTCACATTTTACTTATATTTTATCTGCTCCATACTTTACTGTTACTACTTTCACCTAAAAAGTCACTTATCTTTGAAAGATTTAAATACAAATATTCTGAGCACCCCAATTAAGAGGCAGAGACTGTCAGAATGCACTTCAAAAAAAGACAAAATTCTAGCCGGGCATGGTGGCTCGTGCCTGTAAGCTTCAGCCTATGAAGCGGCAGGGACTAGGGATCGCGGTTCGAGCCCTGCCTGGGGCCCGTAGCGAGACCTAGTTACAAAAAAAAATAGCTGGGCATGGTGGCCCATGCCTGTAATCCCAGCTACCTGGGAAGCTGAGGCTGGGGATTGCTTGAGTCTGTGATACCCCGGGCAACGAGAATCTGCGGTCCCACGGGCAAAAAATAGCGAGACCTAGTCTCAAAAAAAAAAAAAAGACAAAATTCTATGCCACCAACAAGACATCTTAAAAATAAACTACAAACTGATAAAGGAATAGAAAAAGATAGCCCATTAGACTCAAAACTGGAGTTTTGTTTTCAGACAAAATAGATGTCAGAACAAAGAACGTACAAGACTAGAAAAAGAATCAGAGGATAAAATAAGTTTATTTGCCAAATACTTGCAAAATAGATGATATAAAAACTGATAAAATTGTAAGGAGAAAAGGGTAAGTCTATTATAGTTGGAGATTTAAAGATCCCTTTCTTAATGTTCGATAGAATAAGAAGACACAATCACTAGGGATATGAAAGACTTTAGACTGAACCGACTTGATATAGCTGACATTTATAGATGCCAGCAGCATCCAACAAGAGCGGGTTATACATTCTTTTCAAGAGCAATTGGAACATGTTCCAAGATAAACCATATTCTGGGCCATAAAACAAGTCTCAATAAACTTTAGAAAATTCAGATCATAGAGTATGCTCTCTAGTCACAGTGGAATTAAATTAGAAATCAATAACCTATGCATGGGGAAATCACAATGATTTGGAAAACTAATTGCCACCACTGAAACATTAGACATTTTCTAGGTCATATGTGCGTGGGAGATAAGAGGAAATGGATTGCAGAGCAGAAGAGGAGAAATCAGTGTTGTGAATTGTTTTTATGAAGACTGGAATTTACCTGCCATTCATATTTCTACATTACAACCCATTCTTCAAATTGATAACAGCATGCTTCTAAAATTAAGCTTCATGATCATTTCTTAATGACTTCCCATCAACTATAGAGAAGTCCAAAATTTGTGTTCATCTCTCTTAACTTCTCACTTCCTAGTGTATGCTACTTAAATTGCATTTATTACACAACTCATTTGTTTTTTAGTCTCCATCACTAATAAAACAAAAATGTGTTTTTCATTTCAGTGTTTTGCGTGGTGCTAAACACACTTGCTTCCAAAAAAATGTTAGTTGAATGTATAATGAGTACATTAAAAATTGTTTTCTTCATCTCTTTAAAAAAAAATGTTTCTACAAATTAAGGAAATTCTTTTTTATGTAATCAGAGGATTGTTTTGTTCTTAAAGTCCTTCATTACAACTGAACCTATGCACAATTTTCGTCCAAAATGTTTGTTATTCTCTTAAGGCAATCATTTTTAGTCTTTTTAAGTAGTAATACTCTATAATTTTCTGATTTTGCACTTTTGTCATTTCATTTTGAAATGACCTTTTTTTTTTTTTTTGAGACTAGGTCTTGCTATTTTTGCCCGTGGAACCGCAGGCTCTCGTTGCCCGGGGTACCACAGACTCAAACAATCCCCAGCCTCAGCTTCCTAGGTAGCTGGGATGACAGGCACGTGCCACCACGCCCAGCTATTTTTTTTTGGAACTAGGTCTCTCTACGGGCCCCAGGCGGGGCTCGAACCGTGATCCCTAGCCCCGGCCGCTTCATAGGCTGAAGCTTACAAGCATGAGCCACCGTGCCTGGCCTGAAATGACCTTTTTAAGTTAATAGCTTGATAAGTTGCTAAGCAGTTTTCATCAGATCAGTTAGAAAATGGTAAGTGGTAATGCGTAGACATTAAAGAAATCTGATCCAGTATTTAGAAAATCATTTCTGAGCTCAGAGTTGGCTCAAACTGGCACCTTCTGGCATTTGCTTGTGGGTGGGGAAATGGAAAGCTTTGAAAGCTGAATGGATTTGTCAAGTTTTAAAACTCCCTTATGGCTAAAAGAAAACAACATTCATTGTCTGAAAACACCGTTGTTTGTTTTTCTGTTTTTCTGTTCTTTGGAGCCTGAGTATGCAAAAACATTCACACCCAGCATTTTGTTTCATACCCCTAATAAATTTCTGGTGATGGAAGTGGCAAGGAAATCTTCCTATTATGGTATTTTAGAACAAATTGAAATGTTCATTTTGATGTTCCTACTAAATTTTATGGAGCAGCATCATATTTCTATTTGTAGGATTGCTGAGAGGAGTGTAAGGCATGTGGTAGATAGTAGAATTGATAGGAATATAGGTCCTACAGTCAGACTTCCAAAGCACAAAAATCCTTATTCTCCAATTGTGTCATCTTGGCCTCGGTATTTAACTCCTTTTAATATCCTCATTTATTTAATAGGAATAAGCAGAATCTGTGTCAGAGGATTGTTTGAAGAATAAATGGTTGATACATGCAGAATACTTAAAGGTAACTGAAAGAGTGAACAATAAAACTGAGGCATAGTATTATCGTCATCATCATAAGCATTATCCTTAAGCAGCTGAATGTACTTTGCACAATGATTCCCTATTCATGATTACCTAGGTGATACTATGGACCAATAGATTCTTACCACTACTAACTCACTGAACATAGCACAGAACATTACCTAGAAGAATGTCATTCTAGAAGGTGAGCAGGGACACATGAAGTCATACCTGGAGGCCTTGCTCTATTTTTGAAATATGTCCACTTCACTTCTTCTACAGTGACGCTCTTCAGACCTCATTCTCGTCCAGATTAACGCAGCATCTTGCTTCTGTTCATCTTGATTTCATCTATTAATCATCCTCTTTGGCCTGCTTAATCTGTTTTTCCCATGGTGACCTAATATAATCTCCCTTCATCTCATTCGCTTGGTTTAAATAAAACCCAGTGACAACCTTTGACGCAATATAAAGCTGGCAGTTTGTGGTAAAACACCAAAAAGAGACTTAGGTATCTGACCCCACCAAACCTCTTTCTCTCACCACTCATCCTCTCATGTGGAGCCCAGATGGATTATTTGTAGTTCCCCAACTCACCTTGCAGACATATGCACCTGCTGTTCCTGCTGCCTGTAAGATTCACCCTCTACATCTGGATGAATTTACACTTGTCGATCAGGACTCACCTTGGAATGATAATCATGTTCCTCCAGGCCCTTCCCTCGGTGAGCTCCAGACATGAAGCTGCATGAGGCAAGACCTATGTTTCTGCACTAGTTTAGACCTAGTTACCTGGCACATACATATTTATAAAACATATGGACTTGTCTTCAACCCAGGGCTCTTGTAGGTTCTAGCATAGAACTTAACTTGCTAGTATATATCTTTGTTATGGGTTATCTCCCATTAGACTGAGTGCCACAAGCTTGGGTCCTTGTCTTATATGCCATTGCATCCCCAGCTTCCAGCATAGTGCATGCAACGACACAGGAACTCAGTTCTGAAGGAATAAATAGTTCATACCATTAATCTCAGATGTAAAGTCTCCTGAAAATATGAAGTGAGGGGATTTATGGACCATATCCCTTCCTATTCATACCATTAATCTCAGATGTAAAGTCTCCTGAAAATATGAAGTGAGGGGATTTATGGACCATATCCCTTCCCCTACCACCGCCATCCTGCCCCCTACCACCCCAACCGCTTTTGGATATATTTTAAGCAAGTTTCCACGTATGCACATTGTTCTAGGTGGTGGGTGATGGGTATAGGCTTCATCAGATTCCTAAAGGGGCTTCTAAAGGGTTTGTGCCTCTGTGGCCTAGCTGCCTCTCACCGTCTCCTGGCGACTGGACTGTGGTGGTTCCAAATGACTGCTCCAGTGGGTGTTTCTTCATGATGCATATTCAATCATTTGTGTTGCCCCCTCCCACACAAACCTGTTGGAGCAGTTTGAAACTCATTTGTATGGCCATCCTGGCTCTAGAAACATTAGGATTTCAGCCACTAGAAGCAGCACCTACAGAGTTCAACCTAACTTCCATGAAGGCTTCCTGTTAAAAACCAGAACCCTGTTTTGTTCCATTTTGGTGAGATATCTTCTCTGTCTTTCATCAATAGGCGTTGCATTTTTTTTTTTTTCCTGGCCTAGACTCACACAAGCAAGAGGAGACTAGAGTTTCTCTAAGAAGCTAAGAAAAAACACATTTTAAAAATAACTTGAGTAAATGAATTCATTCTGGCAAAAGCAATGCAGCTACATAAAGTAAACTTTGGAGTTTCGCAACAGCAGATCCTAAAACATAAACAACCCCAGAGTCCACATGACCTACACCTCTTGCTGAATAGAAAAAGTCCCTGACCCAAATTCTGCAGGGATAAAGAAGACCTTATAAAACTGAGACTCAATGACCATCATGTAAGAAAAAGGGGGGAGAGGGAAGCCCAACCCAAGGACAATGAGAAGGTCTTCTGTCTAAATATGCTAAATGTTGGGTTTCCAAACCAAAGCCAGCATGGAGAGGGATGGAGGCCTATAACCTCAGACCCTAACAGGTCCCTACTTTCCTTAGAAAACCAGAGTCTGTTCACTCATGAAATCAGAGAAACACCCCCCCTCCCGGGGGGGTTTACCTCCCTGGTATTCTGTTGACAATGCAATGATTCTATTGAGACTATAATACCTACATTTTTTTAAAGGAGCCTACATTTTACCAACTTCATACTCAGTCCTAGCGCTTCAAACATCACAATATGATTTTCTCTCTAATGAGAACCTTGCTGTCCTTATGAGCTTATGCTCAGTTTATCTGTATACTGGAATAAGACCTGCTATAAATCATTAATATGGTGATCATTTTATATTTGTGTGTAAGTCCTTCAAATCAAAGTACTTTCCTGTTACTTAGTTGTAGTCAGATTTTTTTTCTTGTGGAAAACACTTATAGAAACTAGATCTTAGAATAGACAAAACTTCAGAGAAATTCAGAGACAGGACACAGGATCTCTTTTAAAGACTATAAAATGCAATCTATGGGAAAGGACTAAAAGAATTTGCTGTTATTTATTGAGATGTGGGGGAAATTGGGAATAAATCTCAAAATTATATTTCAATATAAATCTCAATATTATATTTCAGGTATACAAATACTCACTATCAAATTAGTAACATTTATTGTATAATGACTATAGCCAGGTGCTATACAAAGCATTTTCTCAAAACAACCTCATAATGAAGGTGGAATATCACCATGTCAGAACAGAAGGGTACTGAATGAACCATAAGCAAAATGATTGCCCAAATTTAATAGATTTTTTCACAAGTATTTTGCTTTTTCCTGTCCTAGGAGTTGGACTGCATCTTTCTGTTCAATTAAATATGTATGACCACAGGACTCTCTTTAGCCTATGAAATTTAGGAGGCAAGCAACATGTCACATTTGAAAGGGAAGAGAGCCTTTTGAGTTCCTTTTTCCTTTGCTGCAGTCACTGGAAAGTGACAGTTCATAGCCTAGGGCCTATAGGGAGCTACAGGGCAGAACACCCTTTCCCACCTTCAACATAAGATGTACATGTTTTGTGAGCAAAGCTCACAGTCAACTTAGTAACATTTATTGCTTAATGGCAACGTGCCAGGTGCTCCACAAAGCAATTTCTCATTTAATCTTTAAAACAATTTGCAATTTTCAGCTACTGAATTTAGGGAGCAAATTCTTTAGCAAAATCTGACTGATGGTTTACTCTGTGGACTAGAACTTGACCTTCCTCTGGTCTCCACAGTATATTCCAAACTAAGTTATGCTGCCTACCAAGTGGAAAATGATGACTAGATGTCATCTACCTAGTTAGAGGAACAGGGGAGAAGGCCATTATCTCCAGTGACAGAAAATGAGATTCCACAGGTAAAAAAGAAAGTGAGGAAAATCAGGGGAATGTCTAGTGAAGATTTACTCAGAAAAGAAAGACCCTACCAGGCCTTTCTCTCAGTCATGTTTCATGAATAATGAGTATGTATTTATTTATATTTCTTTCTTTCTTTCTTTCTTTTTTTCAGAGCATTTTACATAAGAGAAATTTTCTCAGTAGAGCTCCTGACTTGAAGTGGTTTTCTCCATTTCAGTTTAGTCTGTGCTTAATTTTTATAGGCCTAAAATAATAATAACCTTTCCCTACCAGTCAGTTCATAAGAAAGTCTTCATTTTCAGTCTACAGGAACCCAAGTATCCTGCTTTGGAGTCCCCTGAAAATCAGAGTCTAAGATAAAGGCTTGAGTACAATGAGTTTATTTGGGAGGTAGTTCCTGGAAGCAGAGGTGAGAAACTAGGTTAACTGAAACAAGAAGGAGGAAAAGCTAGTATAAAGAATCTTCAGTTGATCAGTCTGTATTGGATGTCTAAGAAAGTGAAGACAACTTCCCTTGACTGAACATCTCAATGATAAGAGGATGGAACATTATTCAGGACTTTTATTCCCCATTTCAAGATTGTCCCTATAGGCAAATAGCCCTCCAGCAACTCTAACACTCCTGACAGACAATAGACACTGCTAAAACCTCTGCCAAGCATCTCCTGTAGCCTTGAGGTAAACACTGAAATGATCTCTGATACATGCTTGAGACCTTGGAAATCAGCTAACATAAATGCACTGAAATCAGAAATGTGTCCAGAGATTGGTTACTAATGCCGCCAAGGATATCTAGTACAGATATCCTGTATACTAATCTCAGTTCTTAGATGCTTCTGAAGAGACACAAAGTTGGAACTGAGAGTACCAAAGAAGGTTCATGTGAACTCTTGGCAAGTTTTCTAGATTCTAAAGTGGGAGTAATCATATCTACCATCCAAGGTCACCAGGAGGCTTATACGAAAGTGTGCCGCAACAGTTTTTGCACATGCTAGAAATTCAATAAACGAGTTTCCTGTCCTCCATTTTATATAAGGGTTTTGGAGCTGTCCTAAATGCTGAGGCAAATGGCCTCGGGTTGTTAAGTGTTAGAACTCCTGCTTTGGCAAGAGAAGCTGAACTCAAACTAACTTCAGAGAAAGGGAATCTATTGACTCTTGTAATTGGAAATTCCACAGTTATGCTGGCCTCAGGCGCTACTAGATCCAGGAATTTCAACAATGTCATCAACAATTTCTCTTTGTGTCTTTCTCAGTTCAGCTTCTCTTGCTATTTCCTTTTCTTTGTTACAGATAGGACACCCATCTTGGGAAGAAAAAAAGAGGGGAATGCTACAGATGTGACCACCTAGAGCTCCCACTTGTATCATTGTCATTTGTCAGGGACATATATAAATTCTCAGGGAAAACTCCTCAGATTAGTGCTGTATTGCACATCTTCACTAATATATATTTTATATACCCCTCCCCAAATATACTACTTTTAAGCATTCATCTCATTGAATTTTTATTTGCTATTCTTAATAGCTACATAATATTCCTGTATACTATCCCGTAATATATTTAATCAAAATCCTATTGGTGAATATTACTTGAATGCATTTGCCAGTTTATTTCAGTCTGATAAATCTTTTGTCAGTACCTACTTATACATCAGACACTCTCTCAGTCACCACATTATTAAGGCTACCGTATCATCTATACCAGGTGTTTATTGTCACAACAATGTTGTATAACAAATCTCTCCAAAATTTAGAGACTTAGAAGAAAAATCGTGTTAATTTTCAAAAGTTCATAGATCCCCTGGGCAATTCTGCTAATAAGAGTCAAACTTGCAAATCTTGGTTAGACTTGCCCATGTATGTGATCAGCTGAAAAGGTAGCTGGTCCAGAATGGCCTTGGCTGAGATGACAATTCAGATCAATTCCATGTGCTTTTTCATCCTACCAACAAGTTAGTCCTGGTTGGTTCTCATGACAGTTGCAAGGTTTTCAGAAAGATAGAAGTACACCAGGCCTCTTGGAGGCCTAGGCTTCAAACTGGCATAATGTTATTCAATTTCATCCTACTGGACAAAGTCACGAGGCCAGTTTAGTGTCAAAGGGGAGATAGATTATACCTCTTAAACCCAAAAAAACACACCCACATTCTGAAGCAGACTGGTTATCATTTACTATGTCACAAATCACCCTAAAACTTTGTGACTTCAAGCACAAACGGATGCCTATTATTGATCTTGCTTGAGTTCACTCATATGTTTGCTGTCAAATGAGAGTCGAGAGCCTTCCGGAATTTTCTGAAGTGCTGAACCTCCATTCTTCGTGTATTCTCAGGGTCTCCTTCTCTTACAGCTCTTCAACTTAGAACCCTTGTGCCTCGGGCTAGCACCTGACTCATCTGGCCTTTCTGAGTGACCTTCACCCCCAAAGACTCCACAGCACAGATGTCAGACTACTCACACAGCAGCACAAGGTTCCTAAGAGTTTCCAAGTGTGAGTGTTCCAAAAGAGAGGGCGCAGAAACTATCAATTCTCTTCAGAGATAGGTCTGGAACTGGCAGAGCATGAATCACTTTAAATATTGGATAATGCAGGTCACAAGATAGATGTACAAGGAAGGAAAATGATTTCACTTCTCATTGGGATTGAAGTCAGGTAAGAAAATCAACAAACCAGGGTACTTAACTAAACTTTCAAACAGGAGCAGTTGTTCCTTTAAACCCAGTCACTCACCAGGTTCATCCTAGCCCATGAGAGCAGTAGCAAGATCATATTTTCTTAAAAAGGGGCAAAAACAGATTTATTCTCTTAAAAAAGAGACAAAGCAGACAAAAGTCACTGAGCGTACAAGGGACCCTTTGGTAATCTTACCATGTAGTCCAGTCTCTAGTTCAAAAAGCTATGTGTATCCTTCAGCTATGTGTCTCCCATCCAAGTACTAACCAGGCCCGACCCTGCTTAGCTTCCGAGATCAGACGAGATTGGGCGCGTTCAGGGTGGTATGGACGTAAACTATCCTTCAGCTATGTGCAGCCACAAAATAGCAGCAGTCCTGCCTTCAAACCAAATGAAGAAACCAAGATGACATTATTGATCCTCCTTCAGAGGAACAGTTATTCACTTCAGGCTGAAAGAAGAAATCAAAATGGTGTTATTGCTCCTCCTCCAAAGGAACAACTCCAGCATTCTTTTTGCTTCAACCCTGAAGCAACTGAAACCACCAAGACTCACTCATAACAGCAGCAGCAGTCACTTCAGACATCTCATGATGAAAACACCACCACCACCACAAATCCTCTTCTGGTCTCCAGACAATTCCCAAGCTTTGCAGTTTCAAAGTTAAAACAAGTTTTCAAGTACCATGTTTCCAGTTCAGCTTATAAGTCACAAATTTCACTAGCATGCTTCTCCAGGTTCCTCACTGGCTTGGACTGGGGATGGAAGCCCATGATATGGTTTCCTTCCCTGTCCTACTGCCACACATAGCAGTGGCACCTCCAAGGTCTCCAGCCTCTCTGCTGCTCCTCTGCTCTCCAGCTGTCTCTCCCTCTTGCTCTCCTTCTTAAATCCCCTCTCTCTGTTCCTCTAATAGGAACAGACTTGGATTCCCTTCTCCAAGTCTCCACCCAGCAGGGCACAATACCTGTTATCATAATGAAGCATTACCATGCTGGGGACCATGGCTCCCCAATTTCACCACAACACCCCTATCAGGATCAATGCCAAAACATTTATAGTCATCTTTAGTTTACCATCGAGAGGTTATAGAATAGGGCAAAGAATGAAAAAGATTCTTGAGTCTTCCCTTTTCACTCTCACTCCACTTAGTCCTCAGGAGGAATAAGAAAAACAAACATTCCAAACAGCGACATAGAATGCATGGGACCAAATAAGGATCCTGCCAATACAACTGGGCATGATGCAGGAGAAGGATCATCTAGAAACAAAGAACATAATTCACTGGAGAAACGACCATGGTGAAGACCTATCACAGAAGTGCACCTACAACCTCATCAGGAATGGATGAACCAAGACCCCATTTCGGGATATGCCACTCAAGAAAACAAGGAGCCCCTCCCCACACCATGGGAGAGGAGGTCTACAGAATTGGGGAATTGGCTCCACAACAAACCTGCAAACAGAGAGAGAGAGGAGATGTTCCACAAAGGCCATCGGTGGACGCCTACCCTCACTGAGAAACCTCATTACAGAAAACAATTGGGAGCAAGGCCCCCCAAGCCAGAAGGTGGAGGCAACAGATATGCAGGGAGAATAGACTGGAATGGGCAGTCAGCAATGAGAAGACATGGTTAAACTTCAAATGAGCACGGACATGGTTAAACTTCAAATGAGCACGGATAAGCATTCATGCACAGAATGCTGGGTACCAGGAAAATAGTCCCTCACCTCTCAAATAGACACAGTCACAGAAAAGGAAGAGAGACCTATGAACTGAACATAAATCATCAAACAACGAGAAGAGTCTGAGTGAATGGACAGGAAATCGGGGGGTGGGAGGGGCGGACATCCCGACAACCATTTATCTTTGTGAGAAATTTTTTAAAAAATGAATAAAAAAATAAAGAAAACAAAAAAATAAAAAGATTCTTGTAATCAGCCTATTATACTATCCCATTTGACTTTCCCAGGCCAGATATCTGAATACTTAGAGCAGAGTCAAGTACTAAATCTGGTAGCATATTTGAGTTTTATTTTCTCAGTCATAGAAGAAACAAAAGGTGAACTAACATCCAAGAACACTTGTCTTTATCTTTGTCACTCACTGATCTTCTAACACTGAACAAGTCAGAGACCTTAAGCTTGGGTCTCCTCACCTGTGAATCACAGCTGTATTCTACAGTGTCTATTAGAACATGATGTGGGCCCCATATGGAACTTTACATGTTTTAGTAGCCACTAAGTAAAAACAAGCATGTGAAATTAATTTTAATATGTTTTACCTAATAACCCTATATATATTATTTGAACATCCATTTGAATATGGTTAATATTGATATATTTTACATTCTTTTTTCCCCAGCACCATATAACTGAAATCTAGTATGTTATTTACACTAAAAAACACAATTCAAAAGATACCAAGCACATTTCACATGATCATTGTGGCTATCACATTGGACTTCCAACACAATAGGGCTATTAGTATAATGTATATGAAATAGGCTAGCACATAACAGATGCTTAATCAAAATATGCCTCTTCCTTTGGTGATAGACTTTATATGGTCTAAAATAGTAAAAACTGACAAGGGGTGAAATGTTTGAAGAATAGAACCTAAAAGAACAGAACTTATATTCAAGAATGCTAAGGAAAAGTGACCTATTTCTTCTCCTACAAAAATGCAAGGCAAGGCATAGGCAAAAATAAAGTTTAATGGTATGTATACGCATCAAAAGTATACCAGGAAATGGAGAAACTGCAGGTAAGATAAGAGAGGTGGGTGGAAAACCTCAAAAGGAAGGAGTGCTTAGAGAAAGACTATGCTAGAATCCTACATTATCAAGCATGAAGATTTCAGTGACATACAACCTGGGGAAGGGATTAGGGAGTAGCATAGGAACAGGAGGAACTGGGGGAAATAAAAGAGGAAGGAATTCATTACTGAATTCCTTGATAACATACACAAATATTAACGCAAAAATTTAAGTTTATTCAATTTCCAGTGCAAGCCATCATAATCTTCCATATCTCTTCCTTCCCTTCTTCCTTCCTTCTTTCTGTCTTTTTTCTTTTGTTCCTTCTTTCCTTTTCCTTCTCCTCTTTCACTGAGTATAGAATGCAGTGTGAGGAGTACAGTTAGAGAAATCAAATGTAACAGGAGAGGAGCCCTGAGAAAAACACACGGTAGCCTATAGGTAAGTAGCCTTTCTAAGATAAAAAGACAGGGATAAGAGGAGCTGAGGGTATTGCCATATGAACAAGTCAAGTTTTTATATTTGGTACCCATGAAAGAGAAAACAGCATTTCCAAACTGCTGACCTATAAAATAGCCTTTCACATGCACACTGGCCAACAGTAACAAGGAAAAACCACTTCCAAACCACAAAAAATGCTTGGATTGAAAGCCAGGAAATCTGGATTCCAAAAGTGGCTGCTAACAAGTTGTAAGACCCACAGTGGTGAAGGGTGTACATGGGCCTGCGCCTCCATCTCCAGCTGGGGGCCTGTGGGGTTGTGATATCCTTGCCAACCTCAGGATTTTCTCACTTGCTTTCCCTTTGACTTCTAGTTGACTCTACCTACAATTTGAACAGAAATGAGGTGCAACTTTAAATGAAAATCTGGTTTAGCATCTGCTGAGAGAAACAGAAAAGAACAAAGGAATGCAAAAGTGGCAAGGCAAGGAATGAAAGTCTAATCCAGTTTTATATAAAAGGAAAATTGTTCTTCTGAGAAATTGAATAGAAATCTCGATGACTTACCTAGCTGTCATGAACCCTCTTTGGGGCAAAGTAACAAAGAAATGAAAAAAAGAAAAAAAGAAGAGGAAGGGAAGAGGGAAAGATAAGGAAATGGGAAAAGCAAAGAAATAAATAAAAGAAGGATAAGATCCATTTCTCTCTAGAGTCTGTGAGCATTAAGCAGTAAGACTGAACATTTTTAACTAAAGCTTCTAAAAACCTTTCAGAGAGATGTATTTCCTCACAAAAGCATCACCAGGGCCTTTCAAAACTCAAGACAAGTCTCTTTCATGTTACTGGACATGAAATACTATTATTATATTTGAGGCTGGCCAGAAGCCATTTAGAAATTCAATAATTATTCAAACCCAGGGGCTATCCAAATGGTGAAGCAGCTTCTTAAGAGGAAATTAATATTGAGCAATGTTTCAAATCTAATTGGAGTTGTAAGAAAGGAGGGTCCTGAGTAAGTAAAACAGCTGGAGGCTAAAGTGTGTCAGGATAAGTGATACCCTCATATTTGTGTTTTACCTTAATTATGATGTGGCAAGGAAAATCTTGTCTATTTTTTAACATCAGGAGGGCAGGGGGTGGTTTGGAGAGACAATTTATCAACAAGAGCATTCAATTTGAGAATAGAAAAGTTTACTTTTTTTCATGTTTTCCCACAGGTATGCAAGGAAAAAAGAGGAGACACAAGGCTTTTTGGGTTTTCTAGACAAGACACTTGGGGTTTCATTACTAACTTATTGGTCAGCTGGGTTTAACAATTAACTTATTGGCATGAAACAGGGTGTTGCTCCTGAGCCAGTAAGGTTGTGTTTCCCGCTCCCACCTTTAAACCAAAATCTATTTGAGATTCTCCTTTTCCTATTTGGAGGGGGTGTGTATGGTCAAGTTGGAAGCCTCCATGACATACCATCTTCTACTCTGTCTTCTACTCTCTGGACTACTTTGAAAGCAAAACTTTCCAAATCCCTTGTGCAAACAGTGGTCTCATTTTGGAGAGGTGTTAAAGTCTCATTAAACCGATTTGGGGGATCCAGGCTACAGTGTCTTTACATGAGCTGACATACTCTAGCTCTCCTGATTCACTCTTCTTGGATCATATATCAGCTGACCTCTTTTAGAGTGAGAAACTCCTCTCCATTATTCAAAGTATGAGGCCAAACACAGGGGTACCTCATCTGCCTGTGTCAAACCAAAGCAAAACTGATTTCCTGAGAATAGTCATTAAAGAGGCAAATGCTTTAAAAAGTGAAACAGCGTGGTACAGAGACCTGAAATGATATTGGGTCACTCTGGAAAACAAACAGATCCTAAGACCAGGAGAAAGATTAATTAAAATTAATTTTAAAATAACTGAGGAAAAACATTCACTCTTGCTATAGAATTGGAGGCAGGTAATTGTTTGTGATTCCAGACTGCTTGCTGCATCTTGTTCAGCTGCCCTGATAACTCCTTGAACAGCACCAGAGTTTCTTCCCAGATTTCAAATTCTGTGACCTTCCTATGACTGCTTAAAATAGGATCAGTGTAATAAGTATTTCAGATGAAATGACTATATATATCTAGTGTCATTCAAAATGTTAAGATTATGCTAGCAGAAAGCATGCTTTAAGCAGCATACAGATTCTTGTCATGGTTTGAAATGTTGTACATATACTTGTTTGAATTGTCATTATTTCAGGGATTATGAGGAGTCATGCAAATTCATTGCTAAAATCCAGAGTACAGTAATATAAATTCTAGGATCATAGATCCTATAAAGCATTGTCAGAGTTTTGAAGAACAAAAATCCAAGTTAGGAAGGTAGAAATGTGCCTTACTGTTAAGGGTCTGTTAGATAAAACTTAGATTTGTGAATTATCATTGCTGTGGATGAGAGAAAGTCTGAGATTATCTGTTAGTTATCTGCCTGTAGTAATTAGCACATAAGGACAGTGGGTAACCAGACTCAGCCAAAATGAATAGGCAAGCCCTCTCACAAAATCTATTTTAAGTAGCCCTTGAACTTTGAGCACTGTTCTCCAGAGCAATGTGATTGTGGGTGTATGTTTGTCAATGACTATGCAAACATGTTTTTCCACTTCTACTCTATTGCCATTTGACTGTTATGCTGTTGCTATGGTGACACCCTTTCCATATCCCTTTGCTCTTTTGGTACCCTCTCAGAGAAAGCTATAATGAGGTGGTTTGGCAACAGAGTCTTTCTGGGATTTTCTTATACACTATTGAAGACTAGAGTGGCTTTCCTCTTACAGAAATGAATAAAGTATGAATTGAAATGGATAGAAAGTAATTTGTACTGACTTGGGCAAAGAATGAGAATGTTATTTATTCTGCATTAACTACCCAGAAATAGTTTCTTTTTATTCCCAGTTCCCAGTTCCAGAAGATGACGCCTCAAAGGACAGCAAGTTTTTTGGATTCCGTGTAGAGCACTAAGGTCTCTTAACCTTATGAGGAGCAAGTGAAATTAGAGGAAGAGATGGCATCTCTTGAACACTTACCTTGTGACAGGCACTGGGTAATTATAAGCATCTTTGTTTTGACGCCAAACAGCTGCCTATATCATGATCTTCATTTATGCTGAAGTAGTTGAGATTCAGAGATATTAGACAGTACGAGTCTTTCAATTGCTGACATTCATTCTCCTGATTATTAGACTACATTTGTCTCTGTAAATGTATATTTTAGGTGGTCCTGGTTCATCTCTTTTTTATATGAGTTCTCCTTTTTATAGAGGGGCTGTGGTGAAATTGGGGGGCTGTGGCCCCTAGTACTGGTGGTGCTGCTTTAGAATAGCTGCTATTGTTAATTGGTAGGTGCAGATTTGGAGAAGAGAAGTTAAGCATTTTAACAAGAGAAGAGGTTGAGGAGATTAGGGAGGAGACTGGGACAAAATACATGGAGAAAAGAGGGTGTAGAGCAGAGGAGAGCAGAGAAGCAGCAGAAGTTGCCAGCTTCCAGGTGTGAGAGCAGGCAGGGTGCAGACTAACCTGGGTCTGGGCTAAAGAGCCCAAGGAAGCGTGTTGGAGAAACTTGTAACTCATGTAAGCTGACTTGGAATTTTGATACTTGAGAACTTGGTTTAACTTTGAGACTGCAAAGCTTGGAAATTATCTGGAGACCTGAAGAGGCTTGCTGTGTTGCCGTTTTCATCATCAGACATCTGAAGTGGTTGCTGCTGTTGTATCAAGTGAGTCCTGTTGGTTTCTGGACCACTTTAGAATTGGAGCTGAAAAAATGATAGAGCTGTGCCTTTTGGAGAATAGTTGATGATGCCATCCCGGTTTTTCTCATTGGATTTGAATTTCCTGCTTTTGAAGAAGGATTGACAGTGCCATCTTGGCCTCTTCATCTGATTTCAAGGTAGGGCAGCCACCATTTTGAGGAAGCACACAGCTGAAGGCCATGTGTAACATTTTAGACTGGAGACTGGACTGGTGGCTTAGATTACCAAAGGGGTTCCTTGTACCCTCAATGACTTTTGGGTTTTTTTTTTTTTTGGCCTTTTAATTCAGTAAATCTGTTTTAGCCTCCTCTTGGGGTTTATATGGTCTTGCTACTGTTTGTACTTGGGCTGGGATGAAACTAAAACCTGGTATGTGGCTGGCTCTAAAGGGTCAACTGCCCCTATTTGTTTAGTTAAGCACCCAATTTTGCCTGTTTTCCTACCTGATTTCACTTTCTAAATTCCTTAGGCCTATTCTACAGTAACCTGCAGAAGAAAGTTATCTGAAGCAACCTAAAAGCTGACAACTTGGCCGGGCACGGTGGCTCGTGCTTGTAGGCTTCAGCCTATGAAGCGGCCAGAGCTAGGGATCGCGGTTCGAGTCCCACCTGGGGCTGGGAGCCAGACCTAGTTCCCAAAAAAAATAGCTGGGCGTGGTGGTGCGCGCCTGTAATCCCAGATACCTGGGAAGCTGAGGCTGGGGATTGCTTGAGTCTGTGGTACCCCGGGCAACGAGAGCCTGCAGTTCCATGGGCAAAAATAGCGAGACCTAGTCTCAAAAAAAAAAAAAAGCTGACAACTTTCTCTTGGACAAATATACCCTAGTGGCCTTTCCCACTTATCTATCAGGGCTTACAGTCTACTAATAGTCATAAGACCTGAATCAATGTCTTGATCTTACTAGTTGAGTAATCTTAGGCAATTCACTTGATCCTTACTTACTTCATCAGTGAAATAGAAATAGTGAAAATAATTCTTGCCCAAAGGTCAGCAATAACCCAGTTGTTTTCTTTATTCATTTTTGTTATTTTTTTTGAGTCTAAGATAGAGGAGGCTGTGTTCTGGAGCCAGAATTATAGATTCATGATTGTCCTTTTACATTGTTTTCAAGCAAAATTAGCAGACTTTGAAAGCATTTTACCAATCAAAAGGTCATTTTTCTCTTCTACTTATTGACTTTTGAATTACACCTTCAGATAGTAATTTGACAACTACTTTAAGTGATTGTTTTCTATTAATACCTGTTAATAAAGATCATTAAATTTCCTTTGACCCGTAGTCTAACATTTGAGATCAAAACCTTTATCATCCAATTGCATGCCATTCCCCATATCAACTAGGTTAATCTTGGTTTTTCAAACACATCTAGCATTTTTTTACATTCCTGTATCTTCACATTTTTTGTTTTTTTTTATTTGAAATAATCATTCTACTAATCTAATAATGTCCACCAACTTAAATTTAGTCCAAATACCACACCATTCCTGAATTCCCCATTATCTCTAGTTAATCACTTCCATCTCTAAGTATCATTGAATGTGTTGATCTCTTCCATATTACTCCGATCCATAATCTTTGTATTCTTGCTAGTGGTCACATTGTGTCATTCTTATTAGATTATAAATGTCTTGAAGACATAATCCAAGACTATGTGTCGCCATATAATAGTGGCTTAAAAAATCAAAGAAACATACATACATACATATAAGAGATAATATCTAGTGGGAAATAGTATCTTCTTCAATCCATAATGTAGTCAGTTTGCTATTTAAAACTCACGCGAGGCTCTGATGAAAGCTGGGTTGGAGAATGAGATGTACACGAAGGTGATTAGGATTAAAAGTCTATATCCCCTTAACATTTATATATAGAATCTTAACCCCCAAAGAGGTGAAACTGGGGAGCAGTGGATGGACTTTTGTGAAGTTATTAGATCACTAGGGCTGAGCCCTCATAGATAGGATGAGTGTGCTTATACAAGAGAAGTGAGAATCTTCTTTGAACTCTATTGCCATATAAAGACATAACAAAATATGTCTACAAGGAAATGAGCCCTCACTAAACACTGACTGCCATCCTTTAATCTTGGTCTCCTTTCATCCTCTATGACAGAGAAATAAATTCCTGTTGTTTATAAGCCAACCAGTGTATGATATTTTGTTATAATAACCTGAACAAGGATGCAAAAGGATTAAGGTTGGCTTGAATCTAAAATGCCACCCCTTCATAGAGGTTGAACCACCTCTTCAGGTTCTAGATTATAAGCAGAGAAGCTGGATCAGAGAGTAGATGAAAGTTAAGGACATTCATCACACTGAGTAGGGCATACCTTGTTGATAGCTATCCAGGAAATACCAATTATCCAAGAAATGGAGATAGCATTCTTCTCCAAGGAAGGAGATATTAAGCCTATGGAAGTGAAGCAAAAGTTCCCTTTTCTCTATGGACAAGGTTGAAAACCATGGAGGAGTCCAAGACAATTCCATTCATGTCTACTGATAAGAACTTACTGCCCTCTAACTTACCCATGCCCTACTCTTTGGCACCATAGGGGGTGAACCCTATTTCCAAGGGCAGAAGATGAACCTCAATGTTCTGCTTTGGTTTCTGAGACAAGAACTCTTACTTTTTCTCTCTAGCAGGACAGAAAAGATCATATAATGAGAATTCTTGGGCAGGTACCATCCTCCTCCAAATTAGGGATTAATGAGTGAGAAACATTATTAAAAGTAAACTTGAGTACTTAAAAATGCTTCCATCCTAATTGATCTAAATTATGAAGCATTTCCTGATTGCCATGAGGACAAAAGGAGCTTTAAAAGTGATGGCCAGGTTTGAAGTCATTTGAAAATGAGATGCATTACTTAATGATCCTGATAATACTTATTTTGTGTCTGACATAATTTCTCCCTTAAGTGTCAGTTTTACATTTACAAATATAAATATCTTTGCATTGTCAAAGTGACACCGAATTAAGTAGAATCATTTAATTCATATATTCCTGTATCTTTACCTATATAGTGGGGTCATGATTATGTATTAAATATTCCATGCAATATCAGAAATGACTTGATATTGCAAAAGATGTGTGCAGCTTTAGAGGCTATCATTAATAGCTGTGGATACCACTTTCAGGGAAGGAATATTTTCTTCTTGCATTCTAGTTTTGGCTTAATGTATTTTCACACCTCTTTAAAGTGTGTAGTAAATGCTGCAAACTGGTCCAACCACGAAGAAAAGCTGTGTGGAGGACTCTCAAACTACTGAAAATGGAGCTATCATTTGACCCAGGGTATCCATTTCTGGAAATCTACCCCAAGTATACAAAAACACCACTTCAAAAGGAAATCTGCATACCTTTGTTTACTGCCATACTATTTACAATAGGCAGTATATGGAAACAACCCCAAGGACCCAAGAGAGATAAATGAATCAAAATGTTGTGGTAGCTGAGCATGGTGGCATGTGCCTGTAATCCAAACGCTGGGAGGCATGAGGCAGGGATTGCTTGAGCTTCCGGGTTCGACACTATCCCAGGCAACATAGCGAGACCTGGTCTCAAAAAAGCAGTTGGGCGCGGTGGTGGTGCCTGTAATCCCAGCTACTTGGGAGGCTGAGGCTGGGGAACCGGGACTACCCCAGGCAACACAGTGAGACCTAGTCTCAAAAAATAAAAAAGTTGTAGTATATTTACACAATTGAATATTATTCAGCAATAAAAAAGAAAAACTCATGTCATTTGTGGCAACATGGATGGAACTAGAAGGAATCATGCTAATGGAAATAAACCAGAAGGAAAAAGATAAATACCAGATGGTCTCATTTATATGAGGGATACAGGAAAAACAAACAAAAGAACATGAAAAAGTTAAAGCTAGGAAACTGGTAACAGAATTAAGGCATACAGCAAGGGAGCAGGAGGGAGGGACAGAGGGTGAAATCAGTTGAGGGGTGAGCACAAGAAATCAAAATTATGGTTCACAGGTGACGTAGTGGTGGGAGAAATTCAGGGTATACAACGATGTAGGAAGATATGTATATATATATATATATGTGGAGGTATGTAAATATATAATCAATAAAAAATTTAAATCAATAAAAAATTTAAAAAATAAGTTGTGTGTTAAGAATTTGTAAAATGCAATTTAATAATTTTTATAAATTAAAATGCTACATAGTGAATAAATGTGGAAGACAGTCTTTGTTTCAGAAAGCTTATATTTAATGACTCCTACTGTGAACTAAGGATACTTTCTATGTTTAGTTGACCCTCTAAGAACCACCCTGCAAGCTAGATATTGCTCTCCCTCCTATTCAGAGGAGAATATGAAGGCTGAGAGAAGTCATAGATCAAGATCAAAAAAGTAGAAAGTGAAAGAGTGTGAAGTTGGCTTCAAAGTCCATGTTCATTCCATTCCTTTCTGCTTGTTCCAGTAAATCCAGTAAACACACCAAAATCTCAAAGTACTTTCTAATATTAGTTGTCTTTTGAGGTAGTTCATGGTGTTTTTCAACACATTAGAAATCTTGGATTTTTAATTTTTTTCCTTTCTTTTTTTCTTTATTTACTTGTTTATATATGTTTTACATCTATAAAAAAATAAATTTAAGCATTTATTTTTATATTATTTCCCAAGCTCTATTGTGATTAGTTTTGTAAAATGTTATGCCTTATAGATTGAGATATCTGATTTTTAGGATGTAAGATACAGAATGTCGGTTTGAAGCATAGAAGATGTATACCAGTGGCATTTAATATTATCTTTTTAAATGATATAACTTGACATTTAATGTTACATCTTAGCTAACTGAATTCTCCATATCACATGGCAGTTATCCTTTCTGATCCTATTATGCCTGTGCAACATTTACAGTATTCAGTCAGGGAAAGGCCCAATCATTCATTTTTTACTTTCAGTTTTCCTTCTGTTTAGTCTTGCCCATTCCCAGAACAGTTTTGCCTTGTTACATTTTACTCCTTTATCATTTGAAAATATTGACCTCTTGGATTTATTAACTCATTCATATATCTGTATAAGTTCTTCTGTCTCTGACTTCACATCATTATTTGGATGCCTATGATGCTTTTCTACCTATGGCTATTTTTGTTTTTGACATACTAAAAAATTCCTTCCAGCAAAAAAAAAAAAAAAAAAAAAGAATCTTGGAGAAAGAAGGTAAGCAATGCTCCCTATTTTCTAGGTGCCTTGGAGAGGCCATTATGGACCCAAAACGCTTCTTTTCTGATCTGGTATCTTCCTCGCAATCCCAACCTGAGGGTCAACATCTTCTCTGGAATTGGCCCTCTCCTTTTCCCCCTCGGGGTTTGGTAGGTAGTTACAACCACCTAACGAAGTAGGTCACTCTCCACATCTTTGCAGAGAGGCAAGATGACCCTAAATGGGTCCTGACTTTTCTAACCTCACGGAGCTGCTATTCTGCGGGCGGCCGCCAGGGGGGTCCCCGCTCTTCAACCCCGCGCGGTAGCCGCGCGCTGAGTGCTTGGGGGCTGCTTTGGAGCGGCGGCAGCAGCAGCCAGAGCCCCGCGCGCTCTCGCCAGTGCGTTGGGCCGGCACGCGCTGGGCCGGGAGCCCCTCGTGAATACCCGCAGGCGTCAAGCCTCCTACCCGGAGCTCACCCTCTTCCTTACACTCCAGCTGCTGCTGACCCGACGCAGAGAGTCGGCGGGGGCCCCGGGCTGAGTGAGTAAAACCCCACGGTGAGTGAGAACCCGTTGCAACGAGGGGAGGTGACGCAGCCCGGCAGCTGCTAGCTCCTGGGCGCGCCCGGGCGGGTTGAGGTGCGGGGCGCACCTGGGGCGGGTGCAGAGGGCGGGCGGGAGCTGGCGGACCCCACTTCCCCGCCCTCCTGCCTCGGGCTTCTGGGCTGGGAATCCGCTCTAGACCCCTGCCTACGTGTTGGCTGCTGGCCGCCTCCTCGCGTGTCCTTCCCGGCCAGGGCTGAGAGTCCATTCCCCGCCCCGGACTCGGGGCCTTGATTGAAAAGCTCTATCTATAAAATCCATCTTCCTTTCGGGGTACGAGGCTATCCCTGAACCCAACCCGAAGCGCAGATGGCTGCAGGGTGCGTGTGTGACTGTGGGCGGCGGAAGACAAACTTTTACCAAAGTGTGCTTGCAAGAGGGACGGCTCACGCATCTCGGTCTTGAAGCAGAAGGCTCGGCTCGGCCGGTGCTATGGGTGTTTTGTGTCAGGAGAGGGTGTGCAAAGGACGTACAAATCCCCCTGAACCCTTGGGCCCACAACTGTCAAACATCTGGAATCGCAGCCCCTCCCTCTCCCTGCACTCGGGCAGAAGGTGAAAACCCTTCCACTTTCCTTTATTGCTCCATCCGGCTTAAAAGATCCCTCTAGGAAGAGTCAAGGGGGGCGATCCCCATCGCGGCCAGTAAGTACCAGAGTCCCTACACCCCTCAACCCCTCCGCTTTGCCCATTTGTCCGACCGCCTCCCAGCACCCTCCCCTCAGGGACCACGCGACGGAGTCGCTGGAGATCCTGGCGAAGGGTCTTTTGTTTCTCCGCGTTTCCCCTATTGTTTGCTTCTCCAACTGCTGGCGGGGCTTGGGCCGAGGGAAGCCCCGCTCATCCTCCTTCCCCGCCCCTCTCCCCCCGCCCCCCCATCGCTAGCCACGCAGCCAGCTCCCGCCGCGGCTCCAGACTCGGGCAGAACTGGAGTCGGGAGCCAGGGGAGGCCGCCCCACCCGGGCCTTGCGGTTGGAGGGCGGAGGGAAAGTGGTTCCTTCCCCGCCTCCTCGGCTGCCCGTGGCCCTGGGCGCATTTCTCAGATCTTATCCCGGTCGCGGTGCAAAGGGCGTAGGTCCGAGAGAGGTGCAGCTTTCAAGAGAGAGAGAGGGAGCAACAGGGTGTCCTTTGGTGGGTTTCGGTGGCTTTCAGTCTGGGCTCGAGGCGTATGGCCGGACCGCCGTCCGGGTCGTGGGTCGACGTCAGGGCGCTTTCTGGCAGGCAGAAGCCCAAGTCCTCGGAAGCCTCAAGACTGCCTGGAAATGATGTGAGGTGGCTGGCTCCAGAATAAACGGAGTTCTGACTTCACCTTAGGCTCCAAGTTTGAATCCCAGATTTCCAGTTCGCATTTACAAAAATGCAGGCCTGGAGGACAAGGCGCAGATGCCCGCACGCTTCCAAGTCCCTGCGAATCTGTGACTCCGCCCTGCTTGCGCTCTGCTTGCGCCTCTTAAACTCTTGGGGATCCTATTTCCCTGCCTTCGCTCACAAGTTCGAGACTTATACAGCGTGTTAATTCTTAGCGGGTGTGGATTCTTTATCAGTTTGCCTAGAGCAAAGGCAAAGGAGCCGCTTTGAAAAGACAGAGTCCCCAAAAAGGTTCCTGGAGAACACTTTACCTGTGAGGGGAGGCCAATTCCAAGCACCTGTTGAAATCTTTACTTGACTTTACTTCCTTATAACCTTGGATATACCTGTATTGCTTGCCCTGGTATTGCCAGTATATCCCTATATCGCCAGCCTTTTCTGTTGGGCTCCCCATCATTCCCTCCCAAGAAGTCACAATTGCACATTTTGTCCTCCAACTTTTGACCCCCCCTTACCATTTGAGATTTGTGTACTCACTCTGTCATTTTAAATGGAACCTGTGAGTTTGCCTCTACACAGTTGTAGGAATTTTGCCTTTTTTACTTAACAGAATTTTTGAGTTTCCTTTTAATAAGGAGGCTAACTCATGAATATGGACACAGAGCACTTTCCCAGGGATTACTGAGTATTACCAGTGGAATCCACGAAAGTGAAAAAAAAAAATCTTTGCAGCACTGTTAGGCACTTTACAAACATTTTATTATGAAAATGGCCCTCAAAAAAGGATTCCTTTGGAATTTAGCAGTAGAGAGAAGCAACAAGAAGAATCCAGGTTACTCAAGAAGGGCCCAGAGGCATCATCAATAAAGTGAAAGGAGAATCTTGTTTGAGTTCACTAGTAAGGAAAACAGGCTAATTATAGTGGAAGGCTGGCTATGTATGATTCCTTTAATTTAGAATTAACTCCCCCACTCTAATATTATAGAAAAAGTGGAAAACACAAAGGTGAAAGTGAAGGGCAGAGAAGGAATATTTTACCCAAATATTTTCTTGGAATAAATTTCTGAATATAAGGGAGCTAGGTTAAAGGAGTTGATGCACTTTAAATTGCATATTTAAATTGCATTTTTAAATTGCCATATTAGTCTAAATTTAAAATTGCCATGTTAAATTTGTAAAATTTTATGTTGTCGTATGATGTAAAATTGTCCTTTAGGAAATCTGTGCCAGGTTATCCTCTCCTCACAATATACAAGGTGATTTTTTTCCTCCACCCTGTACCCCACTACACTCTTTTATCTCCTCCCCTCATCTCTGCTACACTGATGGGGGGATGCCTTGTTATCTTACACTATATGTCTTTATTCAACAAAGAGATTGAACATTTTTCACATTGTGTGTTAGTCTTCCTTTGTGGTATCAGTTTGTGATCTTACATATTTTTGAGTGGGAATATTTTCCTTTTTCTAACTAGAGTTACCTACAATTAAAGCACACTGCTCTGACTTTTGTCTCTTCCTGTTCAATCAAACTTTATTGACTGGAAGTGCCAATCTTTTTCCCTCCTGCATAGCAAACACTTGACCAAACTAAAGCTATAAACTACTAAAGTAACTGACATTGTCCTTGTAAAATTATTGATGAGATCAGACAAAGGTATTATGAGACAAACTGATGGAAAACAAGTGTGTATTTTGTAGCTTGTAGTGCTTCCCTAGGCCCCACCCCCATTAGGAACTCTTGATAAGCTACTTCTTATTAAGTGATTTAATAGTCATTTGTTACCTGATCCTCATACCAATAACCTGTATACCACAATTTACTGTTTGTTCTTGTGTCTTCTTACTTTTTGATTGAAAGCTGTCAGCCAAGTTTATCATAAGACTTCCTTCTGTTTAGCTATATATATGTATATATGTATACACACACACATATATACATAATAAGGAGGCTGCTAACTCATGAATATAGACAAAGAGCATTTTCCCCAGTAATTACTGAATATTACCAGTGCAATCCGCAAAAATGAAAAAAAATCTGCAGCATTTTTTGTATATACATATATGTATATACATACATACATATATATACATACATACATGCACACACATTTTTTTGAGTTCTACACTTGGATGACTCTTGAATTTAAACAGTTTGGTAGCATGATACTAAATCCTGGAAAGATCTTCCCGAGGCTGACATAGAGGTTCATGTTGTCTTCTTTCGTGCATCATGTAGCCTCAATCTCTCAGCAGAGTCTTGCTTGAAGGAAGATGATTCTGACAGAAGATACAGTAAAAAGAAGAGAATGTTCATCTCAGTTAGATGATAAATTAATACAAATGAAGAACCACGCAAGAAAATTTCAATAAACTTGTTGTCTGGGTACAAATAACATTTAAAAAGTAAGCTTTATTAAAATGGCATGTATTATTTGTATGACGTATCCTGAACAGGCAGAATGAGTTTTCTAAAAGGGAACAATACAATCTGAAATTATTCTTTTTTATTACTGTGGGTATTTTATTTCAAGCTCCCATAAAACACTGAAAGGCAAATTCTACACTTTTGTGTATTTTTCCACTTTCCCTGCCTTTAGATGTTGGAATAAAATATGCATTAGGAAGGAACATTGTTCTCTGCACTGAATTACAGACTCTCAAAGGTTGAATAGGAGTTTAATGGTCATTGGATTCAAGCATACAATATCACTGTGAATCTTCATTCTTGTAAAATAACAAAACACCATACAAATGTGCATCATTTTAAGTAAATCAAACTGAGATGTTAAAAGAAATGTCAACCCCCACCCCAGTTTTTGAGGGGAAGAAAGAGAGGGTTTCTGTGGGAGCTTTTAATTTGCTGAACTTTCATAGATTAAATCTTGGCAGCAAGAGGGTTAAGTTAGTGAGGTGTTATATTCCTCTACACTCTCTGATCTGTATCCTCTAATCAGGGATTTGGTGAAATTCAAAGGTAGAAAAACAGAAGTACAAATTAGTGAAAGGAAAGAGGAAGACAAAGTAGAAGTGGGGATGGAATCTTATTGTTCTAAAACTGTCTGTGGACTTTCTGACAATGTCTGTGGTTACCCAGGAGATGAGTGGCATTCCTGCTCTTGAAGAGGGGAATAACTGGTGATACAAGTGACTGATGGTACAAGGCCAGATGTTAGACACAGTAAAACACCACCAATCCAACCAAGGTCAAGGTTCTAGGAGAACCAATGATTCTTGAGAGAAGATGGAGGAGGAGGAGGAAATCTTGGAGCATAATATAATTTTAACATAAAAATATACCTTATTTCCTCCTGAGAAATTCCGTGGAGTTCGTAAAACGGTAGAAACATCTTCTGATTTCTGCAAGAACAATCTCCCAGGCACAATGACTGTATTTCTTCTCTTTCAGGAAAGTGCCTATCCTGTTGAAATATCTCCTCAGTTTTAGGTTACTTAGCAGGGGAACCATCACTTCTGAGTAATTATTCTTGCTATATTTCATCTCTTTCATGTCTTCATTTCCCCCCTCTTCCTCTTCCAAGCATTGTTCCAGGTACTGCAATTGTTGATCAAGTCCACTTTGGATTTGCTTCAGGTATTGCTCTTCCCAAGAGGACTTGGCAATGTATTGACTAAAGATGTTGAAGGCCTGTGTGGAGATTTCATAAAAGGCTTCCTTGATATCCCTTTCCACAGACTGGGTCTGTACTAGGACTTCTTGGGGCAAATGAAAAGCCTTCTTTTCTCTTAGACATTCTATAGGAAATGAAGCACTCATACTGTTCAGTAGTCTGAGGTTTTGCCAGGTGACTCTGCTAAGGTGAACATTCAGCAAGTTACAGTTCAGAGAGAGGATGCCAGTGATGAACAAACTGACAAGAAACACAGGCCACAAACAATTTCTAATCATAATGGGTTTAGCACTCCCTTTCCCCTCAAGTTAAAAAATTCACAAGAGTCAAGGTTTACAGTGATGTCTTTGTTCAGAATCATTCCTTCATGTGCCTTTTATATACCCGAAAATCCTCAGTAGAGAGGGGTTTTCCCATTTTATAGTTCAGGTTTTAGTAGTCCTTTTCCTTTGCAGGTGAGACTTTTTTTTTTTTTTTTTTTCATAAATGTGAGCAAAGCATTACCATTTTGTTACCTTAAATGTCTGGATGATCTGTGCCATCATAACAAATGATCTGTAGACTCATCATAACAAAATTGATGCTGAGTATTTCATGAAGAATTCAAAGTTGTGAGTATGTATACTCAGTTATATTATGTAATTGAGATCATATCTATTGCTCAGAAAAAAATTTTGTTTGGTAATTGAGTCTAGAGCCAAGATCTTCTTTCTCTGATTTAATCAAAAACCTTAACTAAATGACTGTCATTATTTGCATGGTCACAGAGCATAAGTTAAATTTTTATGTTGTTAAATTAAGGGACTGTCCTTTGATTTTTAAAAAAAAATTTTCTGGGTCTCAAAAATCAATGAGAACCAGAGTTGATCCATTTAGTGTGGTATTGATGAACCAGAAGACTAAATCAACTTGATTTTCTATTGCCACTTGAGAAGCTTTCCTTTAATTGAACCCTAACCAGCGTATCCATTGTCACCTACCATTTCATTTGCCTCTGATAGCTTCTACGTCCTTAAAGGGATTGCTTATTTGGGAATATTTTTGACTTTGTTAGTTTTTCTCTTCTATCAAGCACTTTCTTTCCTTTTAGTTACAATAGTTTAGGCAGGGTTCTAAAACTTCTGTTTTGGTGTTTTTCTTCTTGCTTGGAGGTTCGAGAGACTGTGGATGAATGTTTTTGTTTATTCTGTTTTGTTCCTCGCTGAGGAGATTTTTGGGTAGCTGGGCTAATTCATACCGGGACCAATGTTACTGCATGTAATGATGGCTATCCACCATTTATAGTTCTTGCTTTGACTAAATCACCTTTTCTGATTATGGTCAAAGCAAATGGATTTCTGTCTCTAGGAAAGTTAATGAAATGTCATTAAACAGTTTGTTTCACTTATTTTATCATTTTAAAAAACAAAAGCCTTTATTTAGATTTTTTAAAGTTTGATTTATCTAAATTAGTAAATTAGAAATTTGGCTTACAATTTTCTGCTCTAAATCTAAATTTGACAGTGCCAGAGACTAATTGTGAGCTAGTATGGTTTCTTAAAATTCTGACTATTTGGACTGTCTTAAAACTTATCACATGTCATTCTCTCTGCTTTATTTGTATAGATTATAATTTTACAGGGAGATTACGTGGCATGACTAACAGAAAAATTTTTATGAAAACACACCCTTTCATTAAAGACTATAAATAGACATATTCTTCCTAGAGAGTAAATGGTGATATGTTTCTTAAAAAATGTAGACAGTCCTTGACTCAGCAATTCTCTCTCTAGAAATTTATCCCCAAGTAATAACGATGTATGTCTTGAAAACTAAGGTGTCAGAAAGCTTTTCATAGCAAAACCCAGAAACTAACTCTATTAAAAGTTATATGAATGTGGTCTCTCTCAAAATATCATATATATATATATATATATATATATATATATATATATATATATAATTGTGATTGGTGGATAATAGATTACAGAACGCAAAGCCAGGGATAAAGGAGGATTGCTGTATTTTCTTAATTTATTCCCTCTCCACAAATTTCCATATCATGTCCTCATTTGTTCAAAGCTATAATATTTTTGGCATCTACCACATGCCAATTGCTGGACTAGGTGTTGATTAGGGGAGCAATAAGTTATAGTTCATGATTTCTAGGAGTTCATGGTTAAAGAAGCAGGGATATTAAGTAGGAGTAAATCATATGTCTCCCCTATAATATGGAACTTATTTCCCATGTGCTATACATATTAGCTAATGCTTCTATTAACGATATTCATGACAAACAAGATGAATGACATGCGTGTCTTCCCCTACTCCACTATTGCTTGATTTAACAAATGAAAATACAGAAAACCAATGCAGTATTTGGGATATATGCATACTAAAAATTATTCATGCTTAATCCCAAATTTCAATTTAATTGGATGTTTCATACTATATCTGGCAACCCTATCCTCTGCATAAGCTCCCATTGCCTTCTGCAGAAAACTTTCCTCTGCTAGCTGTCCACCTCACACATGTAGACATTTTTGTGTCTACATATTCCTAACAATTGTGCACACTTCAAAGACAGCACCTGCCATACTGAAACAAGAGTGATACACACACAGCACATACATACATAATTGTGTGATCAGGAGTATTATTAGGTTATCAGAGTCACTGGTTATGCGTCTTCTATAAATGCCACTTCATCTGAGTATTTTGAAATACAGTCAGATAATCAGAATGAATGACAATGTAAGGAAATGTTTTTATCCCCAAATATTACACATCTACCTAGTCTGTCATTAGCAGGCTACAAATTGATACAGCAACATTGTTTTCATGATATTTGTTCTTATTTCTTTAGCATACCTTGAGGTCATTTAGATGGGGTCAGATTTTCCTCAGAGAGAAAGCTGATTACTGTTTCCTTGTTGTGGTGGAACTGTGTGAAGTATATATGGATTGCAATGTTAATCCTAAAACGCAAGACACAATTTGACAAGGTGGTGATGAGACAGTTCAGTCTAGACAAGATAATGGTGATTAATCCAGGGACATTTGGCATCTTCTAGTAAGATTTATTGCCTTTGTGAAAAAGCAAGTTTTGCACCAGAGTGAGGATAACATGTTGATTATGTGTGTTACTCAGTCTGTGAAAGTAAGTCATTCCATCTGTGAATTCAGAAGGTGATTTGGGCCCAGTAGAAGCCTCAAAGATGGGAAGCCTTGTATTCATGCCTGGCAGTGTTTTCCACAGGGCATGAAAATAGAAGTGACCCTGATGTTGAATACAGCTATTGTAGCCCTAAATCAACCCTCAAGCTCCAACAATTTTCACTCATCCTCAGTGCTTCACACATTGAGGTCAGCTTATCATGATCCTTTAGTCCCCTTCTTGGGTGTTCTTAATGATTACCTGATGTGGGGAATTTATAATGACTACAGAGCAACACAGGGATATGTTCATATATTCAAATTCAGATTTCCAGAAAAAATGTAAGCTTTGCTTATCAATTCAACCTCACCTTGTGCCATTCTAGCCTCTGCCCTTTAGTCACTGCTGTTGTTAGTTTGCTGTGTAGTCTTGTCGTCACTTTCCACCAAACACTAAGTTCCATGAGTGCAAGTGCAGCAACTGGCTTGTTTGTTACTTTTGAATGCCCAATGGGATCCCCAGAGATGAGGAGAGAGACTGGATCACTCCCATGGGTGATAGGTAGCATAGGAGTATATATTTTAAAAACATTGCCAAAAATGAATTATAAAACTCACGATATGCCTTGAAGTTTAATCCTGTTTCTCTGTGACTGGATAGACGGCCCCCCACCCCTTAGAAATGAAATGGAAAATATGCATGATAAACGCTTTGTAAATATCATCTTCACCAAACCTGAGTTTGACAGATTCAGGTAGCTATACCAGCACATGATGCATAGTGATCCAGGTAGCTATACCAGCACATGATGCTGAGTGATTACTTATTGGGTGAAAGAAGATAATGAAGTTGTATCTCAATCGAATGACAGAGGTTATTTTGTGGTTTAATTCTTTTGTTGTATGGGTAGTGGGAGGATGAAGTCAGGAGATGGGGGAAAATGAGTTCACAGGATGGTAATGGTAGCCAAAGGTGCACGTTTTTCTACTTCCATTGCTTTCTCTTTGGGATTCCTGGGGCTGTCAAGGCTGCAAGTTCTCTCATACCTCTAATCAAGCTGTATCACATGACTCAAACAATCTAAACTATCTTCCCCTCCAGACTAAAAATATTTGTGTCTTTATTCGGTTTTGTATCTATGACATCTCTTACATAAAAACCTTAAATGCTTGTGGAATATAAGACTTCCTTTTGAATTTTTTATGTTTTTCAAGTTTGAATATTAATTTGTGCAGGCAAAACAAAACTGCTAAGAAGTTATGCGATCATTTCTTCCTTCCCCTGCCCAATGTTGCCTCTTCTTTGTAGTGGATTTACCCAATAGCTGTCATTATATCATAATATCAAACTTAGCGAGATTTTTTTTAGACACATTTATTCTCAGTTCTCTTTTATAGCACAGCTTCATATTATGCATGTGGCAACTTCCTACACAGGAATAATTTGGGCTTTTAGAAAATAATCCCTAGACATTAACATCGTGGAATAAGTACATAAGTAAATATATATGCATCAGCAGTAAAACCTAGTCACAATAACCAGCAACTTCTTCCCATGTTGTTTCCCCACTGTTGTTTCCTTTGGTTGCTTTGAACCCTCATGGGTCATTCACTTCTGAGATGACAGTGTTTCAGATTTTAGCAATGAAAGCTGTCAACTACCAGAATAGTTCTCTCCTTTACCCACTGAATAGATGTGGAGTCTCCCCAGATTACATCGGCCAGGGCTAAGATCAATGTTTGTGTAAGATACATATTTTAAAAGGATTTACCATTCTAGACATAAGGACAGTTTTCTTTTAATTACCTTTAAAACCTTATGAACACAACTAGTATGTGCTCACAAGGTTTCCTGACATTTATGAAGAACAAAGAAAGGTATCTTATGAAAAAAATTAAGTGGGTTTTTCTTAGACTGATAAAGATGCTCCAGATTTTAGGGTCTGACCAGTGCCAGAGTTTGGGAATGGTATCTAGGCATTAGGAGTTAGGGGTTTATTGACTTTTTAGAACTTTTGCAAAAAAAAATTCTGCAAACTGGGTGGTTTAATACAACAGAAAGTTCTTCTGTTATAGTCCCAGAGCCTAAAATCTGAAATCAAAGTGTCATCAAGGTCACATACCCTCCACATTGTTAGGGAAGTAACTTTCCTTGCCTCTTCTAGCTCCAGGCAATTGCTGGCAGTCCTATCTGTTTCTTGGTTTGTAGATTCAGCCTCTATCTGTATCGACACTTGACATTATTCAGTTTGTGCCCTTGTGTCTTCCTGTCATGTCATTGGTAACAATAGGTAGTGTTATTAATAAAAATAAAGGATACTATTCCTTTAAGTTACTAAGTACCAACTTTTTTGGTATAAATTACTTTTAATTCTCACAGCCATCATACAATGTAAATGTCATTATCAGTTTTAAAAGGAGGAAATGAAAGTTTGGGAATACTAAGTGACTTACCCAAGGTCATGTAGCTAGAAACCCAGAGTCAGGACAATTCCAGATTTGTTTGAGGCCACATTATAGTTTTGCATGATCCAAAGTTGTAAAAGGTTTAATGTAAAATTCACTTTGTATTTGTGCATTAATAGCTTATTTTACTCTCAAAAAGATTTGAGGCAACTTGTAAAATATGTATAGCATAAGAGAATAAAACATGGTCAAGGAAATAGGTTAAGACAAACAAAAAATGAGATGAAGTTGGGTACAGCTCAATTATAATGTAAGTTAAGTGTCTAGTGTCATATGGTAAATAGTTGGAAATATATCTCTTGACTTTGTAAGACAAAGAAGAAATACAATCTGCTAGAACAGTAGTAGTATCTGATAAAACAAACCAACAACAAAACTTAATCCTCAGGAGATAGCAACTTGGTAATATCTCTTGTGGGATTTAAAGAGCACTGGGGGGTTTCCAAGAAAGAAAGAAAGAAAGAAAGAAAGAAAGAAAGAAAGAAAGAAAGAAAGAAAGAAAGAAAGAAAGAAAGAAAGAAAGAAAGAAAGAAAGAAAGAAAGAAAGAA
>PVHY01010072.1:0-53551 GCA_004024945.1 Uropsilus gracilis
TCTCTTCTTTCCAAGTTTTCCCACATAAATCTTTGTACTTTAAGAGGAGAATGGCAAAGAATGCGGATAAAGGATGCACAATAAGGTGAATCTTGGACTCAAAAATGCATGAGTGATATGTTGTGGCAGAATTGCAGGTTTTTCCTTATTTTTCACCAGCAAACTGCCACAAAAATAAACCTTTCTTTCTTAAAGAAACACAGAAAGCTGAGTTCAAATTTTGATTTCCTGAGATGATCAGTATGAATATAATTTACTAAACAGAAACTTGTAAAGGCTATTTGCTCATTTAATTAGATGTCCCATGTAAAGTAGTCCTCAAAAACACTCGTCACTCTTTTCAAGGTCAATCATGTCACCTTGGTTGAATTGTTCTTCTAATTACCAAACCTACAAAAATTAGTGAGATTAGTAGTTTGCAGAAATACCTCATAATTCACAGCCAGTTATTTAGGCATGATATTTATGGCAAATGAATCCTGTTACTTTCTGACCATACAACATAGTCAACCCTAATATGTATGGGGTTCATATGATCATATACTTTTAAATTATGCTAATGTTTTTAGCAGCCTGGAATCACTGCTATTACACAAAAATATATAACAGGAATACTTTTCCATGCATAAATTCCTACTCCTGATTACCTTTTTTAGGAAAGGAAGCAAAACAGTAAACATTTAAAAAGAGAAGATTTGACATTGGAAACTCACCAGAGCCTTGCTGTTGTCTATATAACGACCATAGAATACATATCAGTTGTCATACACTCAAACTTTTATTTCCTAGATTATCATTTCACATAAGTATAGGCCTGTAATTTTCCTGCATTCCAGACTCACAGCTAAATGTGTGTCCCCATAAAAAATTATTAATGAAATCAGACAAATGATCTGAAGTAGTTCGTTATTCGATATTAGAATATCTGACATTTAGTAACAACAAAGTCAAATCACTATGAAAGGTCCCCATGTCCCTTTTATTCTGGTCATGTATCTTAGTTTTCACTAAGTGAGAATGTTTATAGCTATTGACAAAATAATTACACAGAGCAAATTTTAAAATGAGTAACTTTTGAAGGACATGTATGATACTTAAATTAACTTTTATTTAAACATTTCATCAGTAAAACAAATTATATTTACATAATTTTACCTTGAAAAGAAGACATGTCTTTTTGGGTGGTGTGTATATGCAAGCATGTGGTGTATGCATATGCTGAGTCATATCTGGGATATCTGAGATTATGATTATAACATCACTCTTGTAATTTCAACTTAAAGTTAAAAAACTGATGTAGAGTTACAATACTGCAGCCTATTTAGCTACAGGAAAATCCCTCTGCCAAGCACAAATTAAAATTAACCATCACCCACATGAAAATCACACCAGTTCATCACCATCCATCACTCGAGTGGATCATAAATTTTACTCCTGAGGTCACACTCTGTAGCTAATAGGAAGCTCAAAGCTTCTATGTTTTTATGATTATATTTTGATGCCTGATTTCTCCTTGTGATGACCCTTGCAGGTTCAAGGCGCTATGTGATGTATGTGGTTTTTCATCTGCCTAATTTTGCTGCTTTATTTTCCCTATATTTGATTTGATTATCTTCAGTAGAAGCTTAGAGATTTAAAGTACTACTACTACTTTTCCAGCAGGTGACACTGTTTTAATATTTAAGCACTTCCCAGCTTTGTATGATTTCAGATGTTAGACCTTTTCAGGTTTAAGTCCAGAGACCTGATCTTGCTATTGTTTTGTAAAGAGTTGGAGAAAATTTTATGAGTGGTACTGTTCTAATAATTTAGTATTTGTTGCCTCTCTAAGTCTGTGAGCAGGAAAAAGGGTGGTTGGAGGTTTCCAGTCTGTTTGGAGGTGAAGGGCTGGTTCATGTTTTTGGTACTGTCAATATTCCTGCTTTCTGGGGTTCACGACCTAAGTTTTGCAGTTTGCATGCTGTCACTATGCTCCACATTGGCATTACCAAGACCAAGAGTCAGAGGAGGGAAAGCACAGTGTAGTATGCTCATCTTTCTTTTTTCACTGGGAATCTTGCCCATTTGGAGCATCCCAAATCTGCACATATCTCCCCTCAGTCAAGGCTGTGTGACTTGACACCATTTAGTGATGCCCGCCCTAGGACCACAATCCAAATGGCAGCACTGAAGTTTCTACAGCAGCCTCCTGCACTGGACCACAGTCACTATGCATTGCTCTCCAACTACCTCTTGTTGAATGAAACAAAAATCTCCCCAGTGTCCGTTCTTTGATAGTCTGCACCAGTCTCTGATATCCAAGACTAAGGAAAAATATTAAAGGTGGCAAGCAAAACCAAGCAGGACAATATAACAGAACTTCCATGAGGCTTATGACAATCTTTTCTGAGTAAATTCTAAAACAAAAGAGAGAATGAACTGATGCATTCAAAATACTTAAAGAAGAAAACTAGCACCAAAGAATTCAATTCTGCTAAACTTTATTCAGGATACAAAAGAGAAGAGAATCTGCTCCAGACAAATAGAAGCTAAAGGAGTTTGCAAACACTAGATCTTCCCTCCAAGAAATGTTAAAAAGCTCTCATATTCAATTTGAAGGGAGAAAGATACAAAAAGAACTGAATGAGGAAATAGCACACTAGTGACAAAATGGCAGGAGCAGAGTCTCATATATCATTAATCATCCTAAATGTAAATGGATTTAAATCATCAAATGAGAAGTGAAACTGCTGGGTCATATAGTAGATATTTTTTTTTTTAATTTTGAGAACTGCTGTACCATTTTCCACATGGTCTGGACCAACATACACTTCCACCCACTGTGTAAGAGGGTTCCTTTTCCCACACATCCTTGTCAAAGCTTGTTTCTATTATTTTTGATATGGGAAATTCTCACAGATATGAATGACATGGTATCTCAATGCAGCACTATTTACAACAGCTAAGTTTTGGGAACAACTTAATGTCCCAAAACAAAAGATGGGTCAAGAAGATGTGATTTCCTATAGAAAGTTGTGTGGAGGATCCTCAAATTAATGAAAATGGAACTACCATTTGACCCACCAATTGCTCTCTTGGAAATTCACCCAAAAGAGATCTCAATGTAGGTACAAAGGGACACTTGTGCTCGAATGTTTACTGCAGCACTATTTATAATTGTAAGGACTTGGAAGCAACCTAAATGCCCCCAAACAGATGACTGGATGAAAAAGATGTGATATATATACACAGTGAAATATTACTCATCAATTAAAAATGACAAGTTTGATGATTTTATGAAATCATGTTAGCAGAAACAAGTCAAAAAGAAAAAGACAGAAACCAAATGGTTTCACTAATACATGAAATATAGGGGAAAAAATAAACAAAAGCCACAAGGAAAAGTCAAAACAAGCTAACCACCAAAGTGAAGCACACAATTTGGGGCAGGGGGGGAAGGGGGGAGACAGTTAGGGAGGGTGGGGGGTGAATCCCTGGGATTACAAAGACGTGAAATTTATATATAAATAAATTTTAAAAAAGAAATAAACAACCCCCCCCAAAAGGGGGGGGATAACACTAAATGAAATAAGCTAGAAGGAGAAACATAAATACCAGATGGTGTAACTATGATGTTGAATATAGAGAAACCAGAATAAGAATGAAAATCAGAGAATGACAGCCTCATAAACTAATCCTTGAAATCAGACTATAGAACTGAAACATCCAGAGAGAGGGAGTGGAGTGGAGGGGAGTTATGAACCAAGAGGAAAAGAAGCACAATGGACTATGGTGGTAGACTACAGGTGATTTGGTAGCAGAGATCCTATGGTACTTATACATGATGGGAGGATTCTAATGGTGCCACGATTAAAGTAATTAATTTTAAAAAGTAGCAATAGATCTAGTAAGAGGATTTACCAAGGAGGATATACTGAAGGCCAATAGATATATGGAAAATATTCATCAACACTTTTAATAAGGACTATGTAAGTTAAAAGTGCAATGATATAGCATCACACCCATGACAAACACATATATTAAAAAGACATGCAATAACAAGCGCTGAAGAGGACATGGAGAAAGAGGAACCCTAATATATTGTTGGTGGGAATATATACCAGTACAACCATTTTGTAACATGATTTGTAAGTACTTAAAAAAATTATAAACATATGATCCAGTGATACAACATTCGTATATCTATCCAAAGAATGTGAAAACATCGAGTATGTATATGCAACATTTTCTGAAGTATTATTTACAATACCTAGGATTTTAAAGCCACTTATGTGTCCACTAATATAGGACTGGGTTAAAATGATGTGGTGTAACCATATAATGGCATACTATGCTTCAGTAAGGAACGACATTATGTTAAAATTTACTGAAAGTAGAAGGTGCTCAAGGCAATAATGTGCAGTACAAAAGGGAAGATAAAGATAAATGTTGGATGATTTCACATGAATAAGTAAAATGAGGAATCAAAGTGGATGAACTGATGAAGCAAAATAATTATAAACGATTGGAATTAAGGTTTCTGAGGTTAAGAGAGAGGGTAAAGGAGAAAGGGTATGGTCTGTGAGGGGAGGATAAAATTGAATGTAATGAATACAGGTGAAACTGATATGTAATGAAAAGTCACTGTTACACAGTTCGAGTAGCAGAGAAAGGACATACACAACACAGTCAAATTTAGACTTTCTTTCTGAAATTAAAATAATGAAAATATATTTTGAATACCTCATTTGGCTAATAAAAAATGAATAGTCCTGCAATGTCTCACTCTGTACTGGGGCAAGTTGTTCTGAAAACACCCAGTTCATCAGCATTTTTATTCAATGATCTTGAACACAATGAGGAGATGATTGAATTTGTCTTAGCAAATGCAGTTTAACATTGACATATACCTGGGCACTGATGTAACCATTATTTTAGTGCAACAGAAAAAAATATTATTTCATATATATAATCATTTTTTTCTGTAACAAAGATCATGATCATAAAACAAAATATTCATTCTAATTTTGCATTGCTAAGGTTAACACAAAGGAAAAGAAAGGACACTGAAGAAGATAATTACAAAGAAGCAAAAGCAAGTGTTAGCAGATAACTAGGACAAAAAGAAAATGATAATTGAGCCCATGGCTCTGATGACCAACATAACTGGTGTTGCACATGGATACTGTGGTTTCCTGATATGGTTACTCCTAAATGAAGTACAGAGGTATAATTTTTATTACTTAAGAATGTATTGAAGATATTTAAATCATCAGACCAACATTTTTAATACCAGGACTTTAGTAACATTTTAAAAAAATTATAGATTTTTCATTCATATTATATAATAGTAATTTATTCCATTTCATCCTACAATATTTGTAGAAAGCAGTATGGCTTAAAAACCCTTACTTTTCCCTGACTGCAGGGCCTGTCTTGTACTAGTGTGATCATTTCTCACAATGAATGATGGTTTCGTTTTTATTTCCTCACCATAATAGTTTTATTAAGGGGACCACGATTTGTTATGATTCTTTGCTCCAGAACCCCAATCTTACTGTAAAAGAGAAGCAGGATATAAGAAGACTCCTTTTCAAACTCTCCTTGATTGAGAACTGATAATTTAGAACTGGTAATGATAGATTAAGAAGCCATTATATAACAATTTATAAGGTGCTCATTTCACCCCTTTTTTTCTGCTGAATATATTATTGGCACAACATAAAATCAGTTCCTGTGTTTATTTTAAGAAATTTTTACTGCAGCAGAATATTTCTTTAAAACATAACTGTCCAGAGGAAAAAGATGTGTGTATATATATATTTAAATATATTAGGTGGTATTTTATAATTGACATTTTATCCGAATTTTCTCTTGGCCATTTAATTTATTGCATTGTACAACTTAATTTATTGCAAATATTCTCATACTGGAAAATCAGTTCAGGAAGTCTCAAAGAATTTTGCAGAATGTCACCGTGGATAATTTAAATAAATCTACAACAGAGTCAAATGAGCTTATTAACCTCCAAATTCAGTAGGTTTTTAGAGTTGCCATTCATGGTGAGGAGAGATAATCTGAAAACCTATTAAATGTAAAAGTACAGATTATGTATTTTTTGAAAATCCATTTAGTTGAACCAATCCCAAGTTATATAGCATTATTGTAAGCAATAAAAATAGAGGAAAATTCATTATGTGCTTTTTATGTACTAGTCTGTACCACAATCTGTTGTTATACTTAAAATCACTTCACAAAATTATTTGCATGCTTACATTTCAACAATATTTTTATTTTTATAAAGGCATTGTTTTACACAGTCAATGTATCTTTTACCATAATGTTGTGTTACTTTTTATATTGCTATCACATTTTCACCTTAAGGAAGCAAAGAAACATCAGGCAGATAAACTGGGAAAACTATCAAGAAGCAAATCTTCCAGTCCTTTTCCTCTCTACTTATGTACACTTATATGTGCAATATATCCAAATTTCCAAATAAAGAAATAACTTCATGTTGAACTTTTATATACTTCAAATCATATCAAAAATACCTTTATCTCTAGTTCTTTTTACACTTAAACTAAATTGCAAAAATCACCAATAGCATTGACAAAATAAAATGTTCTGATAATAAAAAGGAATAAAAAGTAAAGCTCTATTAAGTTATCTTGGATAATATTAGAGAAGGGGACATAATTTTCTCCGATAATACAAAGATAAAGTGAAAAATTAGATATTTTATGAAGTGTACTGGAGCTACTCCTTATTATTGCATCTTAATACATTTTAATATCCTGGCATAGTTGATGTGATCCATTCCCTACTTGGAAATTTCACTGGTATATAAGTAACATTTTGTTACCTACTTAATGCAATATTTCCATAACTTCAAACTAGCTATAAATTAACACAACTTGAAATAAATTTCAACTGCCAAAGGAATTTGTTTCATGTTTTTAGATGCAGATAATGTATTACAAAGCATCAATACATTTACTAAAGAATACAAGTTTTATTTGCTTAACAATGGCCTAAATCACAAGTCAGTGGTTTATCACACTTGCACAAAAAAAGTAAACAGTTAACATTCAAACATCCAAGAGAGAAAAAATTAGTGATTATGATAAACACCTCTTAGAACTGAAACAGAAATTTTAGTGGAATAACAATAGAAGAGAAGTAAACTCTGTAACCCTAAAATAGTTTTCTTTAATTTCCAAAACCAAAGTATTTTTATTGTTTTTCTATAAGTTAGAGGAGTTTCTTGAAGACCTTAAATGACTGCATACAAATTCAGAGATTATAGCAGATCGTCTACTTAAGTACTAAATGAAAGCTTTAGAAGATAAGTTAACCCTAAAAGATGGCCTTCAGTTATGCAAGCAAAAAATCCTACCTCACTGTAGAATCTTCTGTATTGCCATTAACCATCATCTCCAAATCTTGTGAGTGTTTCTCACAAGCTTCTTTGAACAAATTTTTCTCTGGAACTGCTTTAGGAATATCTTCATTTGCTCGAAAATGTTCTATCAAATTTTGTTGGTGCCAATTCTGAAGGGCTCTTTGATGGGCAGGGGCTGGTCCTGGCACTGGTGCGAGTATGTTGTGGTGGACAGGACTGTTGCTTTTCTTCAGTCCATTTCTGTCCCGAGAGTGGTTCTTCAACCTGCCCTGAACCGGGGTCCCTCTATGCTCATATCCTTCCTGCTGAAGGCAGCTTCCACTGTTGGTTGAACCTTGAGAAGGATGACTAAACCACCTCCAACGTAGCCTTAGGATTTGTTTCACATCAAACTCTTTCTTGCCAGACACTGACATCTTTACAGGAGGAATGACAAAAGCCTTCCCTCACAGAAAGGAAATGGAGCCTTTGTTATCTCTTGTTTCTCTGCCTCTTCTGCAGAGCTAACAAAAGCACAAGTGCAGAGTGCAGGCTTTCTCCCCCTCCCCCGCTGCCTGTGGTACATACACTGTGAATACTTCCAGTTTTCTAGATGAAACAGAAAGCTGTCGCTAACAGTGTAGGTGGGAACCCACACTGACAGGATGATGAGGTCAGACCTTAAACAAGTAAATCAGCTTAGCACAGGAAAGCAGCTACCACAACACACTCCAGCTGCTAGATTTGCACATCTGCAGCTTTCCCGCCTGGATTTACAAATATCTAACCCAGTTTGTTCCTTACCAAAGTACAGTAGCTGAGACTTAAACCTCACAAAATGAGAAAGCAGGTGTTTTAACTCATTTCTTTCTAGATTTTCTCCAGGCCCTCCATTCCCTGCAAGATTCATTTCCTGTTAAACCACTTTTAGAAATTTTCCAGTCTGTCCTAGGACAATTTGTAAAATGAGATTCATTAAGATTTATTTTGGATTTTTACTTACAGAAATTTTGAAGGTGACTCATTAAGGAAAAGCATTTTATCCTAAGTCCCCTCATGCAGGTTGGTATTTTTACAAAACTAAAAATGTGGATGACTTTATATAAACATTTTCTTGAAAACTAAAGCCATTTTAGAAGCATAAATGTTGGTTACCTTTTACTAAATCCACACATTCCACAAGAGAATGTAAGATCAGACTTTTAAGAGTATACTTACAGGAAAAAAGCAATGTTTTTCTAAGCTTTTTGGGTTACAAAAGATGTCTTCTCCCAGTCACCAAAACTTGGAAACAAATAGTCCATTATGGTTCCATGTCTATAAACAACACCTTCTCATGTGCTTTACTGTCACAGGTAGTGTTAAAGTTCTATTTTCTTTGTTCAAAAGCCCCTATAAGAGGTTGCAAAATGACATACCACATAACTCAGTAATAACTATGTACAAAGAACCCTAAGATCTGAATCAGAAATCACTACTTTGCACAGCGGTAAATATTTCTATAAGAGATAATTATGTATCAAGGATGCACTGAGCAATGCCATTTTAAAATTCAATTTGAATTTTATTCAGCTCCCATGTCATGCATACAGGTGATATGAAATAGTGTACCAATGTATCCTTAGGAAAATATGGAAATTATAAGTTTGGGTTTAAGTTCTGTTTTAATAGGTAATGGGTGTATAGATTTGGACAGGTGACATTACCTTTTCGGCAGCACATTTTTTTTCATACCAAATATGGAGATATTGAACAGATTTGTAAATTTCTACCAGCACCAACATGCAGTTGATTTTTAAAAATAAATGTAAATACAGAATAACATGAAGATCTTTTTCTAACCATTGATATGTATCTTATATGATTTTTTAACACTTTTCTCATCTCATTTTCATGGTATATTTTTGCTCACATACACATTCATTTATTCATCCATTCATTCATCTAACAAAAACAGAGTGTCCACTATGTGTCAGACTTTGATGCTGCAAACGTGATTACATTATATTGGCCACAAAAGCTTACCTTTTGTAATGATGACATACCACTTCCTCCCTATCTTTTGCTCTACTTTTGAATGTCCTTGGGTTTCATGACTCCTTACACTTCAGCAGACACCTACCTATGAGCTGGCACCAGGTTTCACTTATCCCACTTTTTACTTGTTCCACTACCTTTACTCATTTACCTTAGCTATCCTGTCCTGTTAATTTAGCACTAACTTTGAGTTGTGATCTTCAACTAAGTGGGTCCTAAAACTTTCTTTTAAGCTGTACTATCATCTATTTAATTCTGTTTCTCTAGCTGTCTACAAGATATTACAATACAAAATAGTATTTATTTCTATTTCAAGACTATGAACTCTTGACAACTTGTACAGAAATAAAATGTGTAGGAGAAAAGTGATAAGAATTATTGCATAACATGTTAACCTGAGTAAAAATTTTACTGACTTTGAATTAACCAAATGGGTTTTAGTGTTTTGAGGAATGGGTTTATAAAAGAATTTTTACAAATTATCATGACCATTGGCAATAAAAACCTGTTATAAGGATGGATTCAGACATTTTTGAATAGATAGAAAGTACTCATTCTTATTATCTCCCTTAGTTCTAAATAATGAAATGAAAAAAATCTTAATTTACTAAAACAAATCAAGGCACAAATTTCATATTGCAATTATATTGATCTATTATCAAGGTCACAAAAAAAGGAAAACTGAAAGCATAATTCAGACATATTAGAATTCACAAACAGCGCCAGCACCAGGCCTTTGGGAGGGTCCCTTCCTTGTGTCGCTGCCACCGCAGATCTGGAGACCCGCCCACTTCACCTGCAAGTGGCACTTGCACAAATTAGTAAACTAAACTACAGATCTACTTGCAATTTGGAAAACACTACTATCAGCATGCTGATCAACACCAGAGCCATGGTTTCTCAATATGTAGCACAAGTCAGAAAGCAAAACACAGTAAGGAGAAAAACTGTAGACACGCAAGCAAGCCCTACAGGAAATAATCCATCACCACCAAAGAAAAGACAATCTCCAGAAAACACCAGGGAAGACATTGAAGAAATGATGTGTGTCTCAGACAAAGATTCCAACATCAATATGTTAAATACACTCAACAGATAAGAGAAGAATCAGGGAAAAAAAGACAACAGAATGTTAGAAGCATTTAATGCACTAAGGAAAGAAGTAGCAAAATATAAGAAAGAAAGCATCAATATGTACAATCTAATCAACAAACTGAAGAATGCAAATGAATCCCTAAAAATGAAATGAAGGAGACCCAGTATTTAAGGGTTGCAATAGATGAGCTCATAAATGCAGGGAAAAGCCATGGAAGCAAATCAGATGAAATAGAAGAATGAATCAGCACATAAATAAATGGGACTACAATCAAACTAAAATTCTGCACAGTGAGAGAAGCTATTATTATAATGACCTGGCTTATAGTTGACACTTGAACTAAGTTTAAAAGTTAAATGTAAATAGCTTCAAAATTATTTGACTATAAATTTTGATTATAAATATAAATATTTCACTGATATTTGTACTCAATGGTTTATGAGAAGTACGTATATGTACCAGGGATACATGGATAATTCAAATCAGGAAATATTTACCAACTACCTACTATGAATAAAGCATTGTTAGGTAATAGATAGAATCCAGCATGAAAACCTGTATTTTAAGAAGTTAAAAACAATAGTGTGAAGGACAGATTATACAGAAAAGAGAAGAACACTGATAATTAAGAGGGTGCTGTAATAACACAGATAAGAGATGTTGGTAGCCTGAATCACTTTCATGGAAAAGGGAGGTTAGAGGAAATCATGAAAGGAATCATGAAGTACATCCACATCATGTGATGACTGATTACATATGGATGTTTATATAAAGACATAAATCACAAATAATCATTTTATTTCTGTCCTTGGTAACTAAGAAGTGGTTGATGAAACAGGAAATTAAAAAATCAGTGGGAACAATTTGTTAGCTGAGAGGTTGCAAAATTAAAATTTCTATTTAAGGTAAGTTGAGTACGACACCAAATGAACTATTGGCATGAATAAGTTCTACCAGTATTTGGAAATGTGAATATGAAGCTCAATACAGAACTAGTTGGTAGAAATAAACTTTTGGGAATCTTCAACATAGAGTTGACAGTTCATAAACTTATGAGTGAATCAGTTTACAGAGAGTTATTGAAGCAACGAGAGGAGGGGGTAAAAGGAAATGGGCAAGCACAAATTGAGGAGGGAGCAAAATGGATTATGATAGTGAACTATGGGTGCTTTGGTGGTGACTGTGCTATGGCATTATCACCTGAAGGAGTACACCTTGCACTTCTAAAATGCAAACAGTGATGTAAACCAGTTACCATAATAAAAAAAAATCTTTTAAAAAAGCACTATGAAGTGTATGCATGACGAAAAATAGAAAGATAAGTCTTTTAAGAATATAGTAAGGCTTTGATTTTGTATGCAGCAATCCAAATAAAAATCCCAATAATATTCTTTAAAGAGGCAGAACAAAAATTACTGAAATTCATGAGATAAGACAAGACCTTGAATATCAAAATCTTACTGACCAAAAGAAGAAAGAACAGAGGTATTACAATCCCAGACTTCAAATTATACTACAAAGTCATCATTTTTAGAACAGCATGGTATGGTGCCAAAATTGAGACTCAGACCAGTGGAACATAATTGAATACCCAGAAATAAAGTCACATATCTACAGTCAACTAATCTTAAAGGAGCAAAAAATGTACATTGGAACAAGGATAGCCTTTTGAATAAATGGTGCTGGGAAAACTGGATCACAATGTGCAAAAAACATGAACCTAGACAACTCCCTCACACCATGGACAAAAATCATACAAAATGGATAAAAGATTTGGATATAAGACCTGAAACCATAAAATTCATAGAGAAAAATTTGGGAAAAACTCTCCAAGACTTACACTTCAGAAATCCTTTTCAAGACACAACTACAGGTGGTAACAAAAAATGAAGGAAAACATGAACAGCTGAGACTAGCTCAAACTAAAATACTACTGTTCAGCAAAAGAGACAATAACAAAAACAGAAAGAAACCAAACTGAATGGGAAAAAAATTTGCTCTCCATAAAAGTGATAAGGGTCTTATAACAAAGGTCCACAAAGAACTCACAAAACTTAGCAAAAACAAAGCAAAAAACCCAGTCAAAAATGGGGATAACTAAAATGATACTTCTCCAAAGAAGAAATACAAATGGCCAACAGGCATATGAAAAAATGCTCAACATCACTAGTAATCAGGAAATGCATTTCAAAACCAAAATGAGATGCCCATATCAAGAAAAATGTCCCATATCAGGGCAACAACAAATGTTGGCGTGGATGTGGAAAGAAACACTTACATTACTGGTGGGAATGTAAACTGTGTGGAGGACCCTCAAACTACTGAAAATTGAACTACAATTCAATCCAGCAATCCTACTACTAGTAATCTACCCAAAGGACACCAAAACACTAATTCAAAAAGACACCTGTACTTAGATGTTTATTGCAACTTATTTGCAATTGTCAAGATATGGAAACAACCCAAAAGCCCCAAAACTGACAAATGGCTGAAAAAGATGTGGTATATTTACACAATGGAATATTATGCTGCAATCAAAACCAAAAATATGAAGACTTGTGATAACATGGATGAACCTAGAGGGAATCATATTAGCAAAAATAAGTCAACAAGAAAAAGACAGAAACCATATGATCTCACCTATAGATGGGACATAAGAATTATAAACAAAAACACAAGGAAAACCCAAAATAAGCTGACAGTGGAGCTGGGGCAGGCTTCTAGGGGAGGGAGAAATTGGGAAAGTGAAGGAAATAATACAAGAAGAACAAGAGGAGGGCTCTCAGGTTATGGGGTTGAGGGAGAATCCCAGGGAATGCATGAGATTATATATGTGTGTGTGTGTATATGTGTGTGTGTATATATGTATACATATATACACATATATACACATGTGTGTATATGTGTACATATATACACACATACACACATATGCATATATGTATACTTATATGCATGAATATGTAAACAACAAAAAAATTATTAAATAAAAATGAATATAGTCAGGCTGAAAAGAAACAGACATTTTGTGGTTAATATAATATATACAGACACTGATTTAAAATGATGGACACCTTATAAAAAGCTATCATGTTGTTTCAATAAAAAAATAAATAAATTTGATAGACCTCTAGACAGAATAACCAAGAGGAAAGAATATACAATGAATAAAAGAATATTGATCACTTCTGATGATAAAGACACTAGAATGATAATAAGGGAATATTATAAGCAGTTATATGTCCAAATGTTTGATTACTTAGATAAAAAGAACTAAAGATGTAAAAAAAATACTTAAAATATGGGTAAAGATCTTGAGTAATGTTTCCCAAATAGATATACAAATGACCTAAAAGCACATGAAAAGGTACTCAATATTATTAGTCATTAAGAAAATGCAAATCAAAAAAAAATTGAGACATTACTCACACCTATAATGATAATAGTTAGAGTGTTGACAAGTATGTGGAGAAATTAGAACATTCCTGGTGGGAATGTAAAACAGTGCAGCTGCTGTTCAAAATAGTTCAATGATTCATCCAAGAGTTTAACATAAATTTAGCATATGATGGAGCACTTTCACTCTTAGGTATCTACCCTAAAGGAATGAAAGATGTAGTCAATCAAAGGAATTATACTTGAATGTTCATGACAAGTTTTATTTTCAAATATCACTATTATCCAATAGCAAAAAGTGGGGAAAATCATATACTAATCAACTGATGATTGCATAAATAAAATTTAGTATATCCAAACTATGAAAATTTATGCAACCATGTAAAAGAGATCAAAGAATTGATACATACTAAAATGTGGGTGAACTTTCAAAATGCTATGCTAAGTGAAAGAAACCAGGTACAAAATTTCACATATTATAGGATTTCATTTATATGACATGTTCAGAATGAAAAAATCCTTAGAAATCAAACTAATCACTGCCAGTGACTGAGGAGAAAGTGAAGGTACTAAATGAAAGTGAGTTGTAGTTAGTGGTATGTCATGTAAAATTCACCTCAATAAAATATAAAATTGAAAAAAAATCACAATAAGATACCACCTTCATAGGCTTTAGAAGAAATAGAATCAAAAACCCAGATAAAAACAAGTGCTAAGGAAAATGTAGAGAAATCAGAATATTGTGCACTGCCAGTAAAGTTGTAAGATGATACTTTATAAAGCACCATTGAAATTCCTCAAATGATTGAACACAGATGCCATATCACTCAGTGTATTCTCTTCTAGGTACCTATTCCAAAAGCAAAAATGCATGTTCATGCAGAAATGTATATATGGATATTCACAAGAGACAACACATGTAAACAACTCAAATGCCTGTCAGCTAATGAATAGGTAAGTTAATGTGGTATATCCATCAAGGTCTAAAAGAATGGAATATTATTTGTCAGAATTAATTATTTTCAGGTGTTACAAGGACACACCTTGAAAATATTATGCTATGTGAAAAAATTCAGTCCAAAAAAATTACATACTACTACACTCAAAGGAAGTGTCCAGAAAAGGTAAACTTATAGAAATAAAAATTTGTTGCTTAGAGCTGGACAGATGTTTGTGAAAAAATTGGATATGTTTTGGTAGTTATAATTTGTAAGTCTTCTTTTGAGGTAATGAAAATGTTTAAAAAGTAACTGTATAGTGGTTAGTACACAAATCTGTGAATACACTAAAAACCATTGAATTATATATTTTATTTTTTATGTCTGACCACAAGGGTTTATTCATTTCTTACTGAAGTAACACTGCATTATAACATTATGTAGGACCTAGGGGTTCATAATTGAAAATCAACCTGTCTATATAGTTTACCACTAGAAGTCTAAATCTTCACACCAAAACATTGTTTCCCATATCACTATTTAATCATAACTTATTTTTCTCCCTTCCCAATTGTACACTTTGAATAGTTGAATTGTTTGTTTGATTTGTGAATTATCTATTAACACCACATAAAATAGAAATACATACATATGCAACAACAGAAAGAAAAGCATAACTCCACTGCAAATAATCCAAGTGATGTGAAAATCCAGTGCATTTTTACATTGCTTATCAATGTGATGAAAAATTGCTTTTACAAAACAATAATGAAAAATAACATTCATTATATAAACATATTGCAACTTTTTTTTGATCCATTCATCTATTCTGGGGCACAAAGGAAGATTACTCAGCAATTTACAAAGTGACAAACTCATGCCATCCGGACAGCATGGATGGAACTGGAAGGGATTATGCTATAAGCCCAAAGAAAAATTATAAATACTGGATTGTGTTACTTATATGTAGAATATCAAAAACGAAAACAAAAACAGAAAAGGCTAAGAAAAAGTCTAAGAACGTAGAAGAAAGAAAAAGCTGGTCATAGAACTGAGGCATAGAGCAAAGGGAGGGGCAAAACAGAGATGAACACAAGGGAATAAAGTGCTTGTTTATAGATGATATGGTGGCAGGAGAACTATGGGGGTTAAAACAATGTAGGAAAAAATTAATTGAGAGGGAGGAAGATTAACATTAGTAACTTGACTAAATGAATAGGACAAGTTAGTGAATCCACAGAATAAAATGAATGCCATCAAAGACAAATGAATAGTTTCAGGGATAGGTATCTTTTTCTTAATACTTTATATATAAATTTCACATCTTTGTAATCCCCAGGGTTCACCCCCCACCCTCCAGGACCTTTCCCACCCTCTCCCGCCCCACCCCCGGCAAGCTGTACACTTCAATTTGGTATCTTTCATAAGATATATGTTACAGGATTAACAAAGGTATCATGGCCAAGGTTATTCTTTCATTCAAAATATCAATCTCAAATGTTTATCTTTCTGTGACTATGTATTAAAATTATCATCTAAAGGATAATGAATAATACCTTTCATCTAGGATTAGAAAATCCCAGAGATTAATGTTCTAGTTGATAGTAAAAGTAAAATATAACTGAATAGCATGAAGTTTCCTAAAATTGCTGCTGGAAACTCTGGTATTGTTATTTCAGTCAGCGGGATTTGTATGCAATGTGAATGTAACTTCTTTTATGACCCAGAAATGATAGTGGGTATGCCACAGATTCCCTTAAATGAGTGGCAAGGATAAAAGAGGAAAGGCATTCAAATAAAATGGAACTAGCTTATTCTGACTACATCCCATATACTGGATAATTTATATATATTATTTAATATTCAATATAATGTTTTAAAGTTGTATTGTCAGTATCTTTCATGTGATCAAGAAATCCAGTTACCAATGCTTAATTAAATTGTTTTAGGTTTACTTAGTTAAATGGAACTGAGTTACAAAGAACCAAATACCGGCTACGAAATGTATTCTCTTCCTTCCATTTCTCTACTGCTATATTATTTCTCAAAGTTAAATTTGGGGACAAAGAGTGGGGAGGGCAAGAATATAGTGATAAAAAAGAATGGCAGACAATGGTTGGCCGACTGTGGGTACTCAGGTGGTGAGTGTACTCAGGTAACTACACTAAAAGAGGAGATTCTATACTTCCAAAATACCAACAAGACTGTAAACCAATGCTATCTCTATTTAAAAAATCAAATTTTATGAGATTGTAAAAAGAATGTAAATACATCATATGTCTCCACATGAGGGAACTGATCAAATACATAATGTATATATAAACTTCCAAGGTAATAAATTGTAATAAGAAAAATATATAAAATATATAATCAATTTAATCATCTTCTGGTTGTTAGACACCAACTTTTAAATTACCTATAAAATTGTAAAATTGTGCATTCATTTTAATTTGCAAACATAATAAAGAAAAACTGTTTTCCATCAGATTTCATTAGGACTAATTTATTTATGGCATAATTCACTTGCAGCTTTTGGTGGTAGGTTTGTTAAAACTAAAAGGTACAACAAAGTTTTTATGTTGGTTTTTGATGTCATGTTTAAAATTCAATTCCTCATAATCACAATATCAAAATGAATTTCCTTAAATCTGAGGCATCCAGAGGAGGGAAAAGGGGAATGATAAGAACTAGGAGTAGGGGTTGAGCACAATGGACCTTGATGGAAAACTGTAGAACCTTCAGTGGTAGGAGTTATGGTGATAACAGATAAGAAGAAATCCTATACTGCCAAAATATTAACAAAGATGAAAAACAATGGTAATACTCTTTTAAAAATTAAGTAAGAAACTGTCAGAAAGAAAAGACCAAGAAAAAAATTCCCAAATTATCACATTGTCAAACACAATGGTGAGATAAAAATTCAACTGTGAGAACTACCTATCAAATGTTTCAACCATTATGGATTCTTTAACTTCTTGAAAAACTGTGACATTAGAATTTTGATCTAAACTGATAATTATGTTGCATCTTTCTTTCACCCTGAGTCAATCTATTTGCTCTCTACCTCAGGCCTTTCAGCTATCCTGTGCTATTTGAACTATAGTTTCTCAAGCTTACATCAAAGTTTCCCTCTTCAGAAGTTTTATATATACAATGTCTGTCCTGAATATCTCTTTCCTACAAATATGATACTTTCCCCAAAACATTTACAAGCTAAAGAAATTTTTTAATTTTCATATTTCTGCTCGTATTTAATGTATATTCAAAGCATATTTAATTATTTATTAAATAATTCCTGTATAAAAAAATCTTTTCTAGAGTATTAAAGAGAGAAAAATGACTAACCGGGAATGACTATTTATATGCAGACAAAATCAGAATGTGGTTAATTCTAAATCAAAAGCATTTATTTTCGTTTTGTGTGGTTTTCTTTCTCTTTGGTAAATCTCATTACAGTTCAAAAATGGTTTGGACCTAATTCATATTTGATGTGAATTGATTGATGGCATCAATCAAGAGAAGCATTTCTGCATTTAAATGTTACAATCTCTTATAATCATTGCCCCTCACCTTGACATGGTATCCTCTATAATCTAAATACAAGAGATATATACATACATGAGAATATATATAGTTAAAAAATGGGTTATTTTCCATAATGGTCCGCTAGTGCTCAAGGTGAACCAGATTAACGTTAGGAAAAAAAACAAGTGAAATATAGTTACAAAAACCAAAGTTCTCTTTTTGTTTTGTTTTTGTAACTAGAAAGCCAGGGTTCTTGGGACATTTCTGTGTTCTATATGAATGTAGGAACTATAGGAACACAGTGAGAAAGATTCTTTGAAAGGTATAGTTAAGGAAAGTACACATGATTTGTAACCATAGTGCAAATACATGGTTTATCCCAAATGTTTTCTGCACAATATACACAACTCTTCATACCTCCTAGGAAAAATGGAATAATGATTTTCATTTACATTAACTATTGTCCAGATGCAAGGACTGGATGATGCCTTTATGGTGTATAAATATGAGTTCAAATCATATATAGTAACTTTATATATGTAATGGAATTTTATAACTGGAGTAGATATTAAAAATATAGTTTATATGATTTCTCCAGGATCACAGAGATAGTGCTAGATATAGGGTTACTAACCATTCAAACCTCATATATCTTATGAACCCATACATACTTTCAGTGGGTAATAGTCACAAAACTTTGAACTTATATTTATCTTGCATACTAATGTTTAGGAACCACCACAAAAACATAAACTGTATATTATTCTTCATTAGAATTTAAAATCAGAATTCCTATAAAGTTAAGTCCTTATACTCAGAATCTACTGAGAAAAATTTAATTGTCCACTTATTGTGTGCTGATGATAACTTTCATGTCTATTGATATATTTGTTTTGTGTTTTGAATTTTTCAGACATCCCCCCACTTATATATATTGTGGCTACATGCAGAGAAACAATACACTCTATTCATATACCAAACAACAGTAATTTTACTGCTCCTAATAGATGTCTTTTATTTCCAGATGCTTTACATTTTTTTTAAAATTCTTACAATCTCAGAGCATTAAACAAATAATATAATTCTTAGTTGCCATAAAAAAATTGCAAGGAAAATATATTAAAGAGTTTCAACAGTAAGCTTAATATTCAGACATCAGTCTTATTTCTAGAAAAAAAAGCTGAAGAAAACTTCCAGATATTCAAATGACATACAATGTGTTTGGTGAAGTAGAAACACTTCCCTCCTCCTTCTCTCACTCCTGCTTCTATCTCTAAACTGTGATTTATGCCGGGTTCAAGAAGAGAACTATGAGCTGTAGCTTGTAACCTACATACAGCTGTCAACATCAACACATTTTGGTGACTGTCTATACACAAAAAAGTAGGATGCAACTATGTGGTTAGAAATTTTAAAACAAGATTTTATTATTTTAATGGCATCAAATAGTCAGTTTTAATTTACCTTTAATCCTATATAATTTCTAGGGCACTGTTTTAACTTATCCATAGCAAAAAGCCTGGTATAATTTCCTAACTAAGGCTGATCTACCCCTGGAGAACATCCTGGAGACATGGAACTGTGTAGGTCATCACAACTCCTTGGTTTGGTAAAACAATCTATTAATTAACCATCACCATCCTTTAGAACGCTCTATGTCCTCATTTCTAACTTCATGTTTCTATTCATTTCTTCATATGCATTTATTTTTGTAGAAATAAAATGCACACAATGATTATTAAAAAGCCTATTACAAGAAGCTAAATTACCTGTAAGACTGCTGCTTTGTCAGAATATATCATTGAAACAGAAGTATAAAGCTGCAGTGTATTTTTTTTAGATTTTTAATTAAAAAGGTAGAAAATAAATAATAGAAACTTTATATGTCTAGAGCCATAGGTGGCATTTTTACTTAGACAATGATACAACAGAAGACGTGAATAACAGAAAAAAAGTCAACAGGACAGTAATAAGACTAATTTTATAAATATATTACCGTGACCTTTGAAAGGTTTATACATTTTGAAAAAAAATCCTAAAATTGATAAACTCCAGCCAGGATTAACTAAGGGAAAAGGAGAAGGGGATAAGGTTCCAGTGACTCAGCCAGCTACCTAGCATCATCCAGCCCTCTAAGCCACTGGAATCAGGCTCAGCCATGCTCCAGGGGAGGCTCTAGCACGATTTCAGGTCTCATACAACCCTAGCAGCTGTACTTATCATCAGGCAAACACCCAGATACAAGGAAGAGATGGACTTACACACAATAAAAGCCCCAACTACAACACAACAAACCAAAAACAAACAATACAGAGAAAAATACAAAGGGCCTAGCAAATCCTCAGGGGAACAACATATACAGAGAGAAAAACAAACCTCAGAACCTAAACATGCAAACAGGGAAGAGTATTAATAACACAGATCTACAAGGAACTCACAACTAAACAAAAACAAAACAAGATGCCCAATCAAAAAGTGGGGAAAAGAACTAAAAAGACACTTCTCCAAAGAGAAAATACAAATGGCCAACAGACACATGAAAAATTGCTCAATATCACTAGCAATTAGAGAAATGCAAATCAAAACCACAATGAGATACCACCTTACACCAGTAAGAATGGCCCACATCAAAATAACAGGCAACAAGTGCTGGCGTGGATGTGGAGAGAAAGGAACACTCTTACACTGCTGGTGAGAATGTAAACTCATCCAGCCACTACGGAAAGCTGTATGGAGGACCCTCAAACTAATGAAAATGGAATTACCATTTGACCCAGCAGTCACACTTCTGGGAATCTACCCAAAGGAGACCTCAGTGTGGGTACAAAAGGACACCTGTGCTCGGATGTTTATTGCAGCACTATTTATAATTGCAAGGTCATGGAAACAACCCAAATGCCCCAGAACAGATGAGTGGATGAAAAAGATGTGGTATATATACACAATGGAGTATTACTCGTCAATTAAAAATGACAAATTTGATGAATTTATGGAAACCTGGATGTACCTAGAAGAAATCATTCTAGCAGAAACGAGCCAGATAGAAAGGGACAGAAATCAAATGGTTTCACTAATATATGGTGAACCAAATGAAACTGCACAAGGGGAGAGTGGGGACCAGCTGGAGCAGGTGGGAAGGGGAGGTGGTGGGTGACCCCCCAGGCTGAAATGTGAACTATATATAAATAAATTTTTAAAAAATTAAAAAAAAACAGGGAAGAGATTTTTATTTTTACTTATCCGACATGGAATTTAAAATTGACATGCTTTTTAAAAAATTAATAATTGGAACACTACAAAGAAAATTTAGAAAAAACAGTCCAGAGCTACATGAGAATACTCAAAAAAGGAAATGAATTCTATGAGAAACACAACCAATGAACAGAAAATAAAAAATAAAATCTTAAACAAAAAAATAAACAAAGGAACTGCAAAATGATGTTGAGAAAGTCACAAGTGTAGAAGAGATAAACCTAGTAGAAGAGATAATTAGTAACCTCAAAAACACAGATAAGGCAAGAATCAAGATAGAATAAGAGCGATACAGCATTGAACAGTAATTTCGCTTTCAATTGTTTGAGGGTACTCCACACTGTCTTCCATAGTGGCTGGAACAGTTTGTACTCCCATCAGCAGTGCAGTTCAGGAGAGTTCCTTTTTCTCCACATCTACGCCAACATTGGTTGTTGTCTGTTTGTGTGTGTGTGTGTGTGTGTGTGTGTGTTTTATGGGCCATTTGTACTGGTATAAAATGGTATCTCAGTGTGGTTTTAATTTGCATTTTCCTGATTATTAGTGATATGGAGCATTCTTTTATATGCCTATTAACCATCTGTATCTCCTCTTGGTGAAGTGTCTTTTTAGTTCTTGTCATTTTTTGACTGGGTTTTTGGCTTTGTTTTTGTTGAACTGTAGGAGCTCTTTGTGGATCTTTGTTATCAGACCCTTGTCACTTGTCTGGAAGGCAAAAAATTTTCTCCAAGTCGGTTGGGTTTCTTTTTGTTTTGTTTATTGTCTCTTTTGCTGTACAGAAACTTTTTAGTTTGATATACCCAGAGGACATGAAAACACTAATTCAAAAGGACACCTGTACATGCATGTTTATAACAGCTCTGTTTACAATTGCCAAGATATGGAAACAAACCAAATGCCTCCAAACCGATGAATGTCTGAAAAAAAATGTGGTACATGTATACGCTGGAATACTACGCAACAATCAAGAAGGACAAACATATGTCATTTGCAGCAGCATGGATGTAACTAGGACTCATAAGAGCAGAAATAAGCCAAAAAGAAAAATACAAGATAGTCTCAATTATATGACAGATATAGGGAAAAACAAATGAATTAGAAATATTAGAAACAACCAATGGGGCTCAACAATGGAGCAAGAGAGGAGGAGGGGAAAGAAGGCAGGGGAGGCAGAGGGCACAAAAGAGCAAGATGGCTAACAGATGATAGGGAAATGGGAAAACCCTGGAGTATACAATAATGTAATGTATATAAATATATATACAAATTTAAAAAATTAAATTAAAAAAAAAGAATGAGATACAAAGGAAAAAGGATTTAAAAATCCAAGAATTACATGACACCATGAGGAAAAGAAATTTAAGAATCATAAGGACAGGAGTGGTGGGAGAGGAGAGGAGGAGAGGAGAGGTGGAGACTAAAAATAATTCAAGGAAATAATGGAAAAATACTTCCCAAAATTCAATAAGGAATTGAACATATAAATACAGAAAGCAAAAAGAACGGTGACCTACAGAAATATGTAGTTGTAGTAAAACTTCCAAAAGTCCAAGGCAAAAACAAAATAATGAAACTGGTGAGGGGGGGAAAAAACAAATGAACAGATGACCTATAATGGAATACTGATTAGGCTAAAATTGGTCTTCACTAAAAAAATATGACAGACAAGAAGAGAATGAGGTGACAAATTCAAAATACTCCAAGACAAAAGATGCCAGTCAAAAATATTTCCTCTTACAAAATTCTCCTTTTCCTATGAGAGAGAAATAAGGATATTTTAAGACAAAGAATCTTAGGCAGTTTGGATCAAGTAAATCCCCAACCCAAGAAATGTTAAAATGAGCTTTAGGATTTAAAACAAAGAGAGGAATAAATATAGAACTGAACAAAGAATTAAACAGAACCGCAAAATTAGTATCAAAATGACAGTCACACATTTACTTATGAATAATCACTATAAACAATATACACTTAACTCATCAATAAAAGATATAGTGTATCTATTTGAATTAATTTGGATTAAGAATCCAAATTACTTCTTTCAGGAAACATACCTAAGTTCCAGGGTGAAAGAGTAAAAGGATGGAAAAACAATTCTGCAAGCAAATGACATTCAAAGGTTAGCGGGAACAGTTATATTTATATCAGATAAAGTAGACTTCCATATTAAAAATTTCAAAAACGACAGGGATGGACAGTATATAATGATAAAGGGAACACTACAGCTGAAAGACTTAACAGTCATAAATATAAACTCACCAAACAAAGAGAACCAAAATACATCAGACAACTACTAACAAATCTGAAAACAGACATTGGGGAAAAGTAACAAAAGAGGTGATGGGCCTATACAAGGAAAACTACAAAACATTAGAAGAGAAATATAATATATGTCAAAGGAACAAAAACATATATACATTGTAAAAAGGAAAGCCTTTCAACAAATGATGTTGGGAAAATCGGATTGCACTATGACAAAACACACCAAAATCAAGTCAAAATGAGTAAAAGATTTGAGCATGAGACCTGAAACCATAAAATATATAGGAAAAAACAGACAAAATGCTCCATGACAAACTTCAGAAATACCTTTGTGAACTAATCACCAACAGCAAGAAAAACAAAGAAGAAAAACAACTGGAACTTTTTCAAGCTAGAAAGCTTCTGTGTGAGCTCTTTGTAAATCTCTGATATCAATTCTCTATTGAATTGAACATTCAGCTGAGGGAGATGGTAGAGTGCAAAACAGCAGAGGGAAGAACACAATGGAATAGGATGACTGGTCATGGGATATAAGGTGATGGGAGAATTAGGGGGGTTACATCGGTTTACAAATATTTTCACAACTTTCTTCTGACAAGGTACTGAGACACCAAAGATCTACAAAGAACTCTTATAACTCAAAAAAAAAGGAAAAAATTGACAGAAATAAACAGACATTTCTCCAAAAAATACATGCAGATGGACAACAGTTATATGACAAAATGTTCATCATCATTTATCATGAGGAAAATGCAAATCAAAATCACAATGAGATGCTACCTCATACCTGTGATAATAACCCATACCAAAAAAAAAAAAAAAAATGTTGGCGGCAAGAGTGTAGAGAATAAGAACTACACTTGGTTGAAATGTATACTGGTCTAGACCTTATGGAAAAAAATCTGGAGGTTCCTCAAAACACTAAAAACAGATCTGCCATATTACTCACCAATTCCACATTTCGGTATTTATGCAAGAACATAAAACACTATTTCAAAAGGAAACCTGCACTTTATTTTTATTTTAGACAATTTTTTATTTAAATAATTTATATATATATATATATATATATATATATATATATATATATATATATATATATATATTTCACATCATTGTGATCCCTGGGGGTCACCCACCACCTCCCCTCCTTGGCCACTCCAGCTGGTCTCTTCCCCCAGTTGTGTACTTTTGTTTGGTTGCCCAAATATTAGTGAAACCATTTGGTTTCTGTCTTTTCCCTTCTGACTTGTTTCTGCCAATCTGATTTCTTCTAGGTACATCCATGTTATTAAAAAAATCATCAAATTTGTCATTTTTAATTGATGTGTAATATTCCATTGTGTACATATACCACTTCTTTTTCATCCAGTCATCTTTCTTGGGGCATTTGGGTTGTTACCATGTCCTTGTAATTATAAATAGTGCTGCAAAAAACATCTGAGCACAGATGTCCCTTTGTACCCACAATGAGGTCCCCTTTGGGTAGATTCCCAGAAGAGTGATTGCTGGGTCAAATGGTAGTTCCATTTTCATTAGTTTGAGGGTTCTCCACACTGATTTCCATAATGGCTGGACCAGTTTAAATTCCCACCAGAATTGTAAGAGTGTTCCTTTCTCTCCACATCCATGCCAGTACTTGTCTGTTTTTTTGGATGTGCGCCATATTTACTGGTGTAAGGTGATATCTTATTGTGGTTTTGATTTGCATTTCCCTAATTGCTAGTGTTGTTGAGCAGTTTTTCATGTGCTTGTTGGTCATTTGGACTTCCTCTTTAGAGAAGTGTCTTTTTAGATCTTCTCCCATTTTTTAACTGGGTTTCTTGCTTTGCTTTTGTTAAGTTGGGTGAGTTCTTTATGTATTTTTCTTATCAGATTCATCACTTGTATGGAGGGCAAAATTTTTTTCCTACTTGGTTGGGATTCTTTTTGTTTTTTTTCTGTTGTCTCTTTTGCTGTACAGAAGCAAAAAAAAAAAAAATTCCATTTACCATCGCACCAAAAAAAAAAAAAAAACCTGGGGATAAAACCTAACAAAACACATATAAGATCTATACAAAGAAAATGTCAAAACACTGCCAAAAGAGATAGAAGACATAAGGAAAAGATATTCTCTGCTCATGGATTGGAAGAATTAACATCATCAAAATGGCCATCCCACCGAAAGCAATCTACAAATTCAATGCAATCCCGATAAAAATACCAACAACATTCTTCAAAGAGATAGAACAAAAATTACTGAAATTCATATGGAATAACAAAAGACCTCAATTATTGAAAAACTTCCTGATCAGAAAAAGAGAGAATGGAGGTATTACTATTCCAGACTTCAAACTATACTACAAAGCCATAGTAATTAAAACAATTTGGTACTGGTACAAAAACAGACAATCAGACCAATGGAATAGAACCGAATCCCCTGAAATAAAGCCACATATATATAGTCAACTAATCTTTGACAAAAGAGTGAAAAACTTCCATTGGAACAAGGACAGTCTCTTCAATAAATGGTGTTGGAAAAACTGAACCGAGACATGCAAAAAAATGAACCCAGATACCTCCCTCATACCATGTACAAAAACTAATTCAAAATGGATAAACTAATTCAAAATAGATAAATTTGGACATAAGACCTGAAACAAAAAATACACAGAAGAAAATCTGGGCAAAACACTTCATAATTTACAATTCAGAAATCCATTTTTGGACACATCTATAGCTGGCCAAAAAATGAGGGAGAACATAAACAGCTGGGACTACATCAAACTAGAAATATGCACTTTAATGTTTATAGCAACACTTTCACAGTAGTCAAGAAATGGAAACAAGTTAGATACATCAGAACAGATGAGTGGATCAAGAAGATGTGGGGTATCTATCCATTCATCTAAATAGATCTATAGCTAGACAGACACATATTTACATATATATATATATATATATATATATATATATATATAGAGAGAGAGAGAGAGAGAGAGACTATAATAGAGTATTACTCAACAATCAAAAAAGATAAACTCATGCCAGTTGTGGCAACATGGATGAAACTGGAAGGTACTATTCTATGTGAAATAAACCACAAGGGGAAGTATAAACATCAGATGGTGTCACCATTATATGGAAAATAGAGAAACCCTAGATGAGAGGCATCCAAGAGAGGAGAGGGAGCAGAAAGAGGAGGGAAAGTGGTAAGTGAGAAAACACTGGCATGTGAGGGAATGGATTATGGTGGAGGGCTATGAGTAATTTGGTGGTGGGAAAAGCATTGGTCACAGCTCCATTACTAAAAAATGATAAATTTAATGACCAAGATAAAAGGGGCTATTTTCTTTAAAGATGCAAAAGACCAAAACAAACTCCAAGAGGAAGAAATAATCTATATAAGTCTGTATGTGTTAAATAAATGAAGTCAATAATAAATAAATTTCCAAAAGAGCTAGAACCATATGTGCTCACTGATGGGTTCTATGAAATACTATTTAAAAGGAAATTATGTCAATTTTTGTAATCTTATCCACAAATAAAAGCATAATTCATTTTATGAGGCCAACATTATACTGATACTAAAATTATGCAAACACATTATAAGAAGGAAAAATGAGACCATTATATCTCTCCTGAACATAGATACAATTATCCTCAATGAATTAATATCAAAGAGCCCAACAATGCAAAAAGAAAACTACATGCCATTTACCAAAATTATTTCAACATTTGAAAATAAATAATATAGTCCACTAAAGCAACAGGCTAATGAATAATAATTACATTATATCAACAGACACATAAAGAGCATTTGGAAAAACCCAACACAATTCATAAATTATAAAAAAAAAAACACAAGCTAAGAATAGAGGGTGAGCACCTTCAATTTCATAAAGAACATGTATAAAAAACATGAAGCATAAAATATTTTTATTATTATATAATTTATTTATGTATGTATTGTACATCATTGTAATCCTGCGGGGTCACCCGCCACCTGCCCTCCCTGGACGCTCCCGTTGGTGCCCCCTCCCTGTTGTGTACTTAATGATGAGAAATGTAACCATTTCTTCATGTACTGGGCAAGGATAACATCTCTCACCACACTTTTTCACAATTATATTGAAAATAAAATAGAAAACATTTTCAGAGAAATGTCTGACATTACAGATGGAAGACAATGTGAGGAATTCAACATTTTTTTTCAGTTTGAATTTGTTAAATTATGCCTTTAGCTGCAAATAGTTGAGTCAAATCAAATGCATACATTCCTGTGTGCATACATACACCCACAAAATTTTGGTCTTAGTGAAACTATGTATTTATCTGAAATAAATTAAGATTAATTTAACAGTTCTCTGTTAATATCTTACCATCTCTACCACATTATCTTAATTGTAAGCACATAATTGTCTTGTCTAATGAGCTGTCTGCAGTAAAACATTCTGATGATATATTTCGCTCAATATTACATTCTTTTTGTCAGCTATGCTTCCACAACTATTAACACATAGGAATGATTACCTTCTTTATTCCTTCAACTAGGTATCTTGAAATAGTTGTGACACCTAAATTCTTACTTAAAATTTGTTTGGTTTTAAAACCTGCAGAAGCATACTATTAGATTAAGTATAAAGAAAAATGTATGCTGTCATGTTTGAAGGCTGTTGACATCATCTCAGGATTTGAACAGTGCAAACTTTCATTAAGAGTTTGCAAAATTAAGTTGAGTAGATAAGATTTAAATTTCTATAGTGCCATACAAACTGATAGTTTACAAAGAAATCCATTGATTCACATCTTATTCACATGTGACTTTCTATTAAAGGCTTTGTCTTCAAGCCTATCTGAAACTATCAGAAAGAAAAAGATAAATACCGATGATCTCACTTGTATGTCAAATATAGAGAAACCAAAAGAACCAAAAGGACAAGAAATAGTCTAAACTAACAAGCTGTCTATAGAACTGAAGCACACAACAAAGGGGTGGAAAGAGGAAGGGCAAAATGGGAGAAACAAAGGGAAATTGGTGACTATTTCTGATATATGATGGTGGAGAACTATGAGTTCTATGACAATGTAAAAAATAATTATATACAAATAAAAATAATCTAAGTCTACCTACAAAATTATAATAGGGTAGACATTTGAGTATATAAAGGGCCACTGATGATTCTTAAGCAGCAGAACTTTAATGTTAACTGGGAAATGCTTAGCTAAATTCTAAGTTTTAGGGCACAGAACTTACTAATTTAAAATGCCAAAACACTGCGGTATTTTCTTTTCCAAATATTTCTGCTTTCCCATTTTTGTTTGTTTTTAAACATGAGAACATTCAAATTAGTCCTAAATTCTGAATTGATAAACTGAGAAATGCAAAAAACCTACATATGAAATCATTAGATAGCTAGAGGTCCTCTATGCTAAACATGTTTTATACCTATATAACAAAGAATTTGTGATTTAAAAAAAAAAAAAAACTTGCGCAAGTTTGTTACAGAATTAGAATTACAATGCAAGCCTCCTGATCTCTGTGTAACTTTTCCCATATCAAGCGACTTTTCAAGCTTGCAAGCCAAGTATTAGCTTTATGCTAAATTATTTTTCTCAAACATTAAATTTCTCAAACATTAATTTTCTCATCTCTAAGGCAAAGTCACTGTATTTCCCTTCCACCACTCCTTTTACACAATTTCAGAATAAAATATAATATCAAGGAAAGATTACACTTCCAGATCCATTTACTTTTCTTTTAAAAATGCTTTCAATTCAATGCTTCACTATAAGGACCTCTCCACAGTGAAACTTGAGTTGTTTTCACAGTATGATGGCTGGTTTTCACCAGAATCAATGATTCAGGAAAGAGTAATGCAGAAGCAACAAGAATACTGAACTTCAGTGTGACACAAAGTCATTTTTGTAGTGCCCTATTTGTTACAGATGCTGGTTCTAGTAAATGTGGAAGGATAACCAAAGGTGGTAACCCAAAGACATAAATAGCAGGAGGCAAGAACCTTTGGTAGGCTGGCACAGAGTCAGAACTGCAGCCTCAACTTACTATGATAGCATCCTAAACTAAATAAGAGTTCATAAATGCTATTGTTTGGCAACTGAGTTCATAAAGCTGAATCTCCTACAGCATTTATATAAAATTTTCTTCAAATTCAAACAATCCATTGAAATGAATAACAAGGTTTAGATTTTTAGATAGAGAAAACTGGGGGCTAGAACTAAAAATGATTTTTTTAACTTTTAAATTGTTGGAGAATAATCAAGAGGGACACAATTTTGTGACACATGAAAATTGCAGGAAAATTAAATTTTATTACACAGAAATTAAGTTCATTGGAACGCAGCTTATCATTCATTTTCATATAGTTTGTGGATGCTTTTACACTCAACAGGAGGGTTGAATCATTGCACAAGAGATCATATGGGTCACAAATTTAGAAATAAATAGTATTTAGTCTTTTCAATAAATAAATAAACAAACAAACAAATAAATAAAATAGTGACCTCTAACACATTCCACACAATATTTAGTTTACAAAACGCTTTCTGTCAGTCTCTCTCACTAAAGGTAATTCTCTTTATACAAGTTACATTCAATAAAAAATTAGTTTCAGTTCACAGCATAGCGCAGCCTCACTAGATCCACTAGTTCAGGTTACACTTGTTCACTGTAATTTGATTTCTGGAGGACAGAAGGTCAGACCCTAGTCCCCAGAACTGACTGTGCTTTATAGAGATCTTAGCAAATATATCTCCTCTGACTACCATATATATACATATATATGTATATATATATATGTATATTAATGTAATGACTCCATTACATATATAAATTTCTTTGGCAGAAAAATATCCTTTGCTAAAATACTATTCTTACTAAAGCAAGAACAAACTTGAAAAGCAAGAGGAGATGGAAAAACTATTAACCTTACAGCCTCTTATCTTTGTTTTGAAATTTTCTTTAATAAAGACCATAAAAAGTCTGAAATGTTTTGCCAATATAATAATTGTAATTCTACATAAATGATCTTTCTTCTTAGATTTCCATTGGGATGTTCTTTCAATAAATAATAGTTTCATGTGCTATGGATATTCATGCTAACTTATTTATTCTATTTACTCCTTTTTCCCATTTCCTGTTTTGGAACTAGTTAATGCCAAGTCCCAAGGAGTAATAATTGGGTGTTATTTCTGGGCATCTGTGATACACAAGTATTTGAGCTAGAGGTTATATAGAGAAGCATTGCCTCATAGAAGTAGAATTCAATAAAAGAAAGCAATTTAAGATTTAGTGTCTCGTATAAGTTTCCCAGGGATATCATTATAGTTATTGTCCCAAAATCCCTAATAGCAATTACTTTGGAACTTTAGTGAACCATCTATCTTCAGCAAATCTTGCAGTTCTAAGATATACTTAGTCATTTTTACCTACAAAGTACTTTGTAATGATTTGTATTCTTTCACAAGAATGCTGGGGATGAATTAGGTAAATTAAGATAACTGATATTAAGCACGATAGTCACTAAAAATTTTTTTTGTAGTTTTCTGCGTATCAGCATTTAAGTAATACAGACATAACTCCTGACCTCATGTGATTAAGTTTAAAGGCAAAGACCAAAAGTAAACAATTAAATAACTTAAAATATAATTAGAATATAATAAGCACTATACAAAGACAGGATATTGTTATATAAAATAATGGATAGGGTTTACTTTATAAGGGATAGTTGGGAAATACCTCAAGCGAAATTTAAACTGAGACTCATAAAAGAAGAAGGAACCAACTATGGTGTATGAAACACTGCAGAAGGAGAAAAGGAAGCAGCAATGTGAAAAGGCACTGAGTAAGAACATTCTGATGTGTTCAAGGAATTGGAAAAAGACCAGAGCATTTAGTGGCAGAATACTCAAGAAACTCATGATGCCACCATACAGCTCAACTTTTTTGATAACTTTGACCAAAAGGTATGGTCAATTGTTCATAGTTACTCATGGCCCAAAGTTTTAAAAGCAAGAATATTCACTTAATCATTTTCATCATTATGATGCCAATTATCAGTTTCCTTTTGTTTATTTTGGTTTGGTCTACATTTATTAAATTAACATTTTCTAATTTGACTTTGTCTCTGGTTTTGATGTATAGTTTTGATGTATTACTCTGTTACAGTAACATACTTATTCTTGCTCTATGTTTAAGCTGAGACCTCCTTAGAACCTAGGATTTGAAGCTGTGACCCCAATATGGGCAATGTATTTGTTCATAAAATTTAGGCATTGCATTAGCTGTGTCTAAAATACACAAAGTTAAAGGAGGCCTAAACAGGAAGGGTACTTTTACTTTGTTGAAAATTCTGGGTGTGGACCCTGAAGGAGAAAATGTATCACCTAGGGGAGTGTGTAGCAGACAGCTGGAACCTTTACATTTTAGGAGAAAAAATATATATGTGTGTGTGTGTGTGTGTGTGTGTGTGTGTGTGTGTGTGTGTGTGTGTGTATGGGCATCTGGAGGAAAAAGACCCAGAAGTGGAGTCTTCTAGGGCTCTCCCAGCATCATTTCCAAAGGGTTGGGAGCCCTGTGAGGGGTAGAAAGGCAACCCAAACAAAGTGCTAAGCCATGGTGCAACCCAGAGAGACCCGAGCTGAACCTTGTGCTGAGAGCAAAGGAGGACCAAAGGACAAGGACGTAACTTGGCAATTGCAAACTAAGGTAAAACCCATGCACCCCCCCAAGAAGAGGAGTAGAAATGAGTTCCTTTCTGTTTGGGGTACTTGTGTGGGTGTGGACTATTAAACTCTTGTTTGTTTTTCCCCTTACTGTATATAAACCTGTGTGTTAACCCTTATTGCAGTCTGGTTTCTGAGCAAGTACTTGTGCAGAAGCAGGAGAAACCACATTAACAAAAACTAAAAAAAGAAAAAAAAAGAGAGAGTCCCTTACCCCAGCAACAGATTCAGTAAGTGGGTAGACTGAATAATTGAAAAAGGAATTTAATTTAATTCAGTTTCTGCAATTCAGTGACTGTAATCTATGAAGTCTCACACAAATTAAAACCTGGATACTTATGTAGCCTCATGATAAACAAAATATGCTCATCTCCTTCCTACAAAAGTTCCCAGATTTACACTGCCAACAATGGAAGTCACATGTTTTCAGGAAGGTCAACATCTCTGGCATTTCCTGACTGCCATGGTCTGACAGATATTCACTTTTTTTTTTTTTTTAAATTAGAACAAGGTCTCTTCTGAAGTAGCTGGGCTACCTCAGTTAAATGGCAAGCTGCATTTTTTAAAATGCTGGCTTATTGTCATTAGCTCATTCTTTCAATCACTACATTTTCTTTTTATCTTGTACATGCTTTTATCATATTACTCTGCTAATCTAAATGAGTTTTTATATAAGAAATCTCAGCAAGTAATACAAAGAGGAAGGGCTTTGGACACAGAAAACCTAGCTCCTCTGAGGTATTAATGTAATCTCTACTACAAAGATGAGGAAACCGAAGGACAAAAGTTTTAATTTCTCAAAGTTATAGTACATGTAAGTGGCAGCGTCAGGATTTCCAACAAGACAGTCTGAATTTGAAGTCCATGATATAAACAACTTTTCTTGACTGCCTCCAATTGGCTGCATTATCTCTGATATAACATGTAGCAGGTAGCACTTGCCCAAAGTCAGGTAACATCTCAAAGACAAAATCATGACTTAATCTTATAATTGGAGAATGCATGGTCTCATTTAACCTTAGTGATCTGCTTCCAATAGAAGTGAAAAGACACATATGCTAAATACAAATTTTTAACTTTCAGGGTGAAAATAAGTAATATTAAGCAGTCTAATGCCTACAATATAATGGAGAAGACTTAGGCACTTAATATTGAAAGAGGGGCCAACTAAATTGTCACTGTGAAATATGAGTCCAACAATACCAAACAAGTAACAGTATTAATTAAAGTTGTGTTGCTACATAGGACCAGGACACATGTATACCAAGGAGATAATGGAATGGGGTAAAGCGGAACCTGAGATGGCAAAGAGGAGATAAGGCCTGGATACAAACTTCCAGTTGGGATAGAGTCCTTCATGTTTTTACATACCTGAGTTTATCCAAGTCACTCTTCATTTTAAAATCCTGAAAAGCAGATGTGCTTCTTTCTGAATCCTAACAAAGAAAGACAAGTAAGTAATCATATTTACCTTTACCCTAGCATACTTCATACACATGCACACACATGCACACACACATGTAAACAAACACACCACCATTTTAAAAAGGTTCAATATATCTATTCTTCTGCAAAGTCTGCCCTTGAAGAAGTCACAACCACTTTAACAGAACTGCCTGAGTCCCAAGGGTTTTATTGATATTGTGCTTTGGATAATTTTTAAAATCTTTGGTACCTTTACTGATTAATATGAACATATTTCTACCTTTAGTCATTGATTGTGCACAAATCTAAACTTCTGTAAACTCAACTCAAAAATAAATGGCATTCATGCAGAAAGGAAACAATGAAATGAGGAAAGCCAAAAATAGATTCCATAAGGCTTATATCATTAGATAGTTATAGGACAGTAAGAAATGCCTGAAACTTTGAAACTTTAAATTCACCATGTAACTTTTGTCTAATTTGTATGATGGAAAAACTTTTTAACATACAAATGCATTGTTTATTGACACCTATTTAACTCAAGCACATGTTTTAAATGTGCAAATACTGTTTTTGCAATTTATCTTGCTGCTCTTCCTTTTTCTTTATTCTAACCTGAATTATAACAGTAATTTTTCTACTAAAGATTACTGAAACATAAGATTATGAAATTTAAAAACCCCAATTTTTTCTCTCTATTCCTGTGTATGTTCATATGAATGTAAACATGTGTATATGTTTTTTAGGTATTTCAAACTATTGATTTGCATTCTGAATACCAATTTTAAAGTTTTTACAAATATTTATTTAAAAAAATTATTTTCCCACATTGTAAATAGTGATTGTCCTGAAAAAGAAGTACCTTTGGGTGTGAATGAATTTCTGAATAATTTAGACTTGATATGCAATAGCTACCTATACAATTCAGTTACTGTTATATGTCAGGAGGCAAGAAATGATAAACTTCTTTTAGACTTACATTTGTCTGAAGCAGGAAAGGCAAACTGTGCTCATAAGTCTAAAGAATGGTCTGCACAAAATAAAGTTTTAATATATGTGAATCTCAGTATATACACTATGCTTCCCCTCTGTTTTCTTCAAGCACATTTTTAAATGGAGCTGTCAGATATGTCATTATGACTAGATGAATGCCCACAGTACAAATATATTTTTATAGCATACAGTATATAAACCAAAGAATTTTGTATTTCAATATGAAAACATTTATTTCATAAAAATATATTGCAAATTCCATGAACTATGATAGTCCTTTCTAAAACTACAAGTGGAAAATCTTAATATGCCTATATACTCTATGAATAAAAGTTTGCTTTTTCATGTTACTTATAACTGATAATTAAGAAATGTTTATCTAGCTAAAATAAGCAGAAAGAAAAAGTTAAATACTGGATGGTCTCCCTTATATGTGGGATATAGGGAGAAAAAACATAAAGACAAGAAAAAGTTAAAATTAACAAACTGATAACAGCACAGAAACACAGAGCAAGGGGGAGGGAAAGGGAGGAATGAGGAATCTAGGGATGAGCACAAGTGACTAGGACGACAGTTCATGGGTGACATGGTGGTTGGACAACTTCAGGGTACACAACAATGTAAGAAAATATTTATATAATCATTTTCATGTATTGAACCACCTAACCAGCACACCCCAGCCTTTGGACACAGCAGGTACAATCTATAACACAGTGCACCTCACCAGGGGAATGCAAATGATGGAAAGAAGGAAAATCATAGGAAAACAACTAATCCCTGAGAGCAATGCACCTCAAAAAGAAAGTCAGTCCATGGAAACCAACCAGAGAGGTACAGAAAAACATTATTACCTGACTGGAAAGGAATTTATAACCATCATGATAAAAAAAAAAAACTAGAAGATTTAATAGCAAAGGGAGAGAAGACAGAAAGGGAAAGAATGAGATGAAAAACACAATCAATGAATTGAGAAATGAAAATGAATTTTTAAAACAAGTTGATGGAAGCTTTAGCTTGAACTACAGTTGAACTACAGTGCTCAAGGAAAAGTCAAGAACAAAGAACATAAGAAATGGAACAATGAATTAACACTCTAGAAGATTTAGACCTAAGTGTGTGTGGGGGGGAGCAAAGGAAAAAGATGCAAAGGAAAATATTGAGATATTCAGTGAAATATCTGACAACTCGAGGAAAGACAACAGAAGAGTAATAGGAATCCCAGAAGAAGAAGTGAAAGACAAAAGAACTGAAAAAATATTTGAGGATCTAATTGGAGAATTTCCCAAATCTGTAGAATGAAAACAGACATACAAGAAGCTAGCAGAACACCAAAATACTATAATAAAAGGAAAGCAACAGCAGGACACATAATAGTAAAAATATTTAAAAAAATAAGACAAGGAAATATAAGTTAGCAAGAGGCAAAAACAGATAACTTATAAATGAAAACTTGTTAGGCTCACCTCTGACTTCTCAGAAGAGAAACTCAGGACAAGAAGAAAACAGAGGGAGGTATACAAAATACTACAAGATAAAAAATACCAGTCAATGATACTTTATCCTGCAAAGCTCTTCTTTATCTATGAAGGACATATATGGTCCTTTTCAAACAAAATCTCCAATAATTCACAAAAAAGTAAAACCTCCCTTTGAGAATTACTACAAGAAGTCTTAAAATGCAAACCAACAGGAGAATGAACAGGGAGAATGTAACAAGGCAACAAATCGAACCACCAAAAATAAGATGAATTCATTGAAAAGTATAGACTGTCATGTATCAATAATCACCCCAAATGTTAATGGACTAAACTCACCAATAAAAAGAAACAGAGTAGAAGAATGAATTAAAAACAGAACCAGTCTTTCTGCCATTCCCAGGAAACACACCCAAATGCTAGGGATACAGATTGACAGCAAAAGACTGGAAAACAATCCTACAAGAAAATGGATCCCAAAAGAAAGCAGGTACAGCCATATTCATATCAGATCAAATACATTTTAGATTAAAAAAGGTAATAAGACACAAAGATGGCCACTACATAATAATCAAGAGGACAATACAGCAAGAAGACATAACACTTGTAAATATATATGCACCAAATGAAGGCGCATCAAAATACACCAATTTCCAGTATCTCTAAAAAAAAGACATTAAAGAACATGTATATGTAGTAGAAGACTTCAATACCCCATTGTCACCAAGGGATACATCAACAAGACAAAAAAATAAATAAGGACACAGTAACCCTAAACAAATGACTATACCAAATGGAACTAATAGACATCTACAGTACACTACACCTAGTAAGAAATGAATACTCATATTTTTCAAGGGCATGTGGAACATTCTCCAAGCTCAACCATGTAGTGGGCCACAGGACCAGCATCAACAAATTCACAAAATATGAAATCATACCAGTGATTTTCTCTGATTATGAAGGCATCAAACTAGAAATCAGTCATGAAAAGGACAAGAAATCTCACATCTCATTAAGATTAAACCCCTTGTTAGTTGAAAACCACTGCATTAACAAGGAAATCAAAGAAGAAATGAACAAATTATTTTGATGAATGACAAGGAGAACACGTTCTTCCAGAACATTTGGATGCTGCAGAAACAGTAATAAGAGGAAAGTACATAGCAATACAATTTCACATCAAGAAACAAGAAAGAACCCAAAGGAAAAAAAACAAACTAATTTCATAACTAAAGAGCTAGAAAAATCAGAGCAGAAGCATCCCAACACAAAAGAAAGGAGATACAAATGAAATAGAAACAAAAAAAGAAAATTCAAAAAAACAGTGAAACCAAAGTTGGTTCTTTGAAAAAATAAACCAAATAGACAAAACCCTTGCTAAGCTCACAAAGAAGAAATGGGAGAAAACCCAAATAAACAGGATCATAAATGAAAGAGGATAAATTACAATGGACAAAGCAGAAATACAGAGGATAATCAGAAACTATAGTGAACATTTATATGTAAATAAGTTTAACAGTCACGATGAGATGGACAAATTTCTAGAAATATACAACCACCCAAGACTGGATAAAGAAGAAACATAAAGCCTAAACAAATCAATCACAAGCAGCAAAATTGAAGCAGTAATCAGAACCCTACCCCAAAACAAAAGCTGTGAATCAGATGGATCCACAAGTGAGTTCTACAAGACAGTCAAAGATGACCTGGTTTTCTGTCATACAAAAACTCTTTTTAAAAAAATGAGAAAGAAGAAATACTACCAAGCATATTCTACGAAGCCAACATCATACTAATAACAAACCAAAAACAATACAAAGAAAGAAAACTACAGACCGATCTCCCTAATGAACATGGATGCAAAAATTGTTCAACAAAATCCTAGCAAATAGAATCCAACAGTATACTAAAAAGATTATACACCATGATCTTGTGGGATTTATTCCAGGGAAACAAGGATGGGTTTTTTTTTTTTAACACTCGAAAAACACTAAATGCAATTGACAGCAATAAAAAAAACAACAAAAAAGGATCAAATTATAGATGCTAAAAAAGCATTTGACTAAGTTTAATATCCATTTATGATGATGGTCATCAGAATTCTGGGGATAGAAGGAACATGCCTGAAGATAATAAACTAATATATGACAAACCCACAGCCATTACCAATCTAAACCATAAAAAATCGAAAGTCTTCCCTCTGAGATTGTAAATAAGACAAAGGTGTCCACTCTCACCACTGTTTTTCAGTATAGTTCTATAAGTCCTAGCTATAGCTATTAGGCAAGAAAAGGACAAACAAGGAATCCAAATAGGGAAAGAAGAAGTAAAATTATCAGTGTTTACAGATGACATGATAATATATATGGAAAAATCTAATAATTCTACAGAAAACCTAATGAAACAGTAAACCAATTCAGTAGGGTAGCAGGCTACAAAACCAATGCACAAAAATTAATATCCTTTTATATGCAAAAAATCAGTCTGGAAAAGAAGAGTTAAAGAAAACTAGGCCATTTACAATTATACCAATGAAAATTAAATGCCTGGGAATTAACAAACGATGTGAAAGACTTATATAAAGAAAATTATAAAACATTGTTAAAAGAAATAGAAGACACAAAGAAATGGAAAGATATTCCCTATTCATGGGTTGGAAGAATTAACATTGTCAAAGTGGCCATTTTACCAAAAGCAATCTATAGATTCAATGCAATTCCAATAAAAGTCTCATTACTATTCTTGAAAAAAAGAACAAACATTACAAAAATTCATTTTAAATAATGATAAAAAAAACCTTGACTAGATAAAGCTCTCCTGACCAAGAGGAGAAAGAATGGAGGCCTTATATGCCCAGACTTTAAATTATAGTACAAAGCCACGATAATTAAAATGGTATGGTACTGGGAAAACAAACAAACAAACAAAAAAAACCAGACACACACAAACCCACAAACCAGTGAAACAGAACTGGAAGCTCAGAAATAAAGCCCCACATATACGGCCAGTTAATCTATGACAAAGGAGCAAAAAATATACTCTTTTAACAAGGATAATCTCTTCAATAAATGGTGCTGGGAAACAGCAAAAAAAAAAAAATCTAGACTACTCCCTCACACCATGTACAAAAACCAATGGAAAATGGATAAAACACTTGGATATAAGACCTGAAACTATTAAATACATAGAGGAAAATATGGGCAAAATGGTCAACAACTTACATTGCAGAAACCTCTTTCAGGACACATCTATAGAAGCAAAAAAAAAAAAAAAATGAAGGAAAACAAACAGCTGAGACTACATCAAACTAAAAAGGTTCTGTACAGCAAAAGAGACAATAGCCAAAACAAAAAGACAATGAGTGGGAAAAATTTACACACTTCCTACAAGTCATAAAGATCTGATATCAAAGATCCACAAAGAAAAACAAAACAAAAAGTCCAGTCAAAAAATGGGCAGAAGAGCCTAAAAGACACTTCTCCAATGAGGAAATATAAATGGCCAACAAGCATATGAAAAAATGTTCAACATCACTTATAATGAGGGAATGCAAATCAAACCCACATGGAAATACCACCTTACACCAATAAGATTGGTCCATCTAATAAATGGGCAACAACAAGCACTGGTGGGGATGTGGAGAAAAAGGAACACTTTTACACTGCTGGTGGGAATACAAACTCGTCCAACCACTATGGAAAGCTCTGTGGAGGACCTCAACCTATTTAAAATGAGCTACCATTTGATCCAGCAATCCCTCTTTTAGAAATCTACCGAAAGGATACAAAAACACTAATTCAAAAGGAAATCTGCACTCCTGTGTTTATCACAGCACTGTTTATAATACCAAGGACATGGAAACAACCCAAATGCCCAAAAGCTGATGAATGAGTCAAAAATTATGGTATATATACACAATGGAGCATTATCCAGCAATCAATAAAGACAAACATGTCACTTGAGGCAGCATAACTGGAGCTAGAAGGAATTATGCTAGCAGAAATATGCCAAAAAGAAAAATGTAAATACCAGATGGCTGCATTTATATATGGGATATAGGGAGAACAAACAAAAAGAAAAGTCAAAATTAACAAACAGATAACTGAACTAAAATATACAGGAAAGGAAAGGAGGGAGGAGGAATTCAGGGGAGGGATGAGTACATGTGAGTAGATGATGGTTCATGGGTGACATGGTATTGGGAGAAATAATTTGGGGTATACAGCAATGTAAGCATACACATATACACACATATAATAAAAAACCCCAAATTCAGAAGTAGCCTTACCAATTTCCAAATACCGTAATGGGGGTGATATCGCCCTAGTTGAATAGCACTGACACATGACAAAACAGATTGGAAAATAGATTCTGAGATTCTATGTACGCAACTGCTTTTGCCCACTCTGTATACCAGGGGCCAAGACTATTCCTCCTCTGATTTATTTCTCTATTATAAAGAAAGCCAAAGATAGCCAATTTTCCTTTCAGTTTAAGGGTGATAATGAGACCCAATTCTACTGAGAGAGAGACAGAGAGAGAATCTCCTATCTTACTGAAAAAAAGGGGAAGCCTTCCATTCAACTTCCTGGGATGGTAAATTGAAGACATATGTACATCAGCCATAACAATAAAAGTAAGCTGTTGCACATGAAAGGATATAAAGAAAAAAGAAAGTATATATATAATCACTTAAAAAAAGGAAAAAAGTTTTCAAATTGGTATTAAAAAAAGAAAAGGAATATGCATCACTCCAAGTCATATCCACTTCCTTTAACTATTTAAACTGTTATGTTGGATTATGAGCAATATTAGACAAATTTAAGAAAGGAGAAAGCCAAAAAGCATTAAGGCAGATTATATTAGATTATTTTTAGAATGTCTAAGCAGGGAATGGGGCAAAATGCTTCACTGACAATCTTGTAAATTACACTTCTGAGAGTAGTTTTAGGCACAGTTATTACTTTTGAGAGCAAATAATTTTTCAGGATTTCAGTTATCATAAAGTGGGATAAATTTGTGCAAAATTTGTGCAAAGCCCACATGGGGAATACATGTGAAAACATTCGATACTCTAATGGCCAAAAACACTTCAACTAGTTGCACTAAAAAATAGGCAGCTTCTAAAATGGAAAAATTGAACAAGGGACCATTAAACAGCTTGTCCTATAGCAATCATAATTAGGAATGCATTTAAAATAAGAATCAGTAACTCAGTTATTAGTTTAAAAATTCAGATTTGCTATACTTGTTGCTCATTTATCAGATGACTGATATACAGCACTATCCCTACCATATAGCATTTTATACCTTTGAAGAAAACAAGTTAAATGCTGGAGAGTTTCGACATAAACTGAGAAGTCATATATTGGTTAGACTTATTGCCAATGGTATTACTATAAAAACAATGTATGCCTTTACGGTACTTAATGATTTACAACATAATGTGTAAGAAAATTTGTATTACAAAAGTTATGCATACTCATCACAATTTTAATATTGACTATTTATTCATTCACTTAACCATACTACGTGTGCTGGATATACAGCAGTGAATAAGATTTATAAGACCCTACCATCATGGAGCTGACTTTAAGATTCTAAAAGGTCAGAACTGCCTAAAGTAAAATGAATTAAGTTCCCCTGTATCAACTCATTCCACTTAACCATTGTTAAAGTCTCAATAGCTCTCTTTATACTTTTTCTTTTCCTTACAAAAAAGTAAATGCACATAAAGATGTCTGTTTCTATTTTGTAGAAAAGTGAGAACATATTATATATGAGAATTTTAGTCGGTAAAAATCATGGGCACTCTTTCAAAAACTGACAAATTTGCCTCATCCTTTTTATTTGATTAATCATATTTCATTACCACTACATCAAATATTACTGCTTATTTCCCTATAAATAGATCACAAATTCAGTTATCAAAAAATTTTAGAAACACTGTATAAATATCATATTAATAATATAATAATTCTGTTTTATATTATTTACTATTTCACATCTATAAAAGACAACTTTTTTCTTCAGATAAACTCTCCAGTAAGTGACTCAAAGGGAATGTGAATTTACAAACCACTGCTGAGTTATATTCAAAATGTTGAGTAACGTGTCCTAGTAACATTGCTAACAATGAAAATAATAATTACAGATGTTTATATAGGATTTATAATGTGCCAGAAGCTATTATAACAACATAATCAATACCAAAAGTTATACTATAGGATAACAATTATCATCTCTAATTTTATAGATGAGATATTTAATAATTGCCTTGAGATAAGCAGATAACAACTAAGGAGCAATTATTTCACACATATAATTTCACTCAAGTCCACCTTTTTATATAAATCATTTAACATTTTTAACAATCTATAGGCAAAAACTATTATTTTATTGTCTTAATTTTCCTGCAAAAACTATTATTTTATTGTCTTAATTTTCCTGCTTCTCATTACTAAAATTATTAAATATTTTGATATTTTTATTATATTCAGTCCATCTATTATGAACTGAACTGCTTATATTTCCCTCATGTTACACCAAAATAGATGCTTATTAACAGTATTTTATAAGCATATTTTGTTTATTTATTGCAACAGATATTTACAATGAAAACTTTATTTTGTACTATAATCAATATCTCTCTACTTATCATGTTTTTCATTTATGATTTTTGGAATCCCTAGCTTGCTAAGGATAGACTCCTCTATATACACACAGTATATTTTTATATTTCGTTACAATATTTTATGTTTCTAAATTGTCATTAATTTACCTGTAGTCGTTGCATAAATGGTATAAGGTGAAGTTCTACTTTTTCTGTTGATACCATTCCATCCCCCATACATATTTGTAATACTTTACCATTTCCTAGATACTCTTTTAATATTTATCTCTCAGATCCTTTTTTTACCTATCCTGGATGAAAATTCTAGGATTCTGATATAGTATTACCCATCATTTCTACTCTGAATCTGGTCAAATGTCACCTTTTCCTATACACAAATGAAAAATAATAACATATATTGCTTGTAAATTATAATTATCATGGTCAGTGGAAGACGAAAACAGTATTATATGTCCAGATGTCACAGTACTTCACTTTCAAACATAAAAGAAGTGCTTTCTCTTTGTCTTCTTAAACGGCCAGGCTTGGGAGTAAGTAGGTTCATTTGGAAATCCATTTTTAAAAGTACTCCAATACAAGATTGTGGAAAATCTGTTAAGAAACATAAGAACAATAAACTATCTCTCTCAATTTCCTAAATCTAAGTTTCTAAATATATCTGCTATGGAAACTCAAAAATACATGTTTTCTAAGTAGAAAAAGTTGTTTAACGGGGCTTACTAAAATAGAAGGAAAAATATTTCACCTTTGTTGGTAAGCTTCTCACATTGTGTAGTTAAAAACAGTGATGAAAATATTCTTCACACTATGGTGTCTGCAAGTCAGCTATGTTTGTTTTTAATTCTACTCTCTCACACTTCTCTTTTTCAACCACACAGAAAAAAATAGCAATTGGTGGCACTCTAGTTTCTTATGGTATTAGAATATCATGCATCATGAAAAAAATGAGAAGGATCAGAAAAACTTATTTTCTAAATATATTTTATAGATATTGTTAAAGAGAGTAGCAAACGAATCACAACGCTTATCAGGAAAGCAAGCAATCTGCCACAGTAAAGCAGCACAGGCTTTGAAAATATCTCTTAACAAAATTCTTTTACCTGATTTTGAGGAAACTTTTAGAAAAAAATCAATCAAATGGTCTTTACAATTTAGCTTACTGTGTGTCTTATATTTTAAAAATAGACTTACGTTTTTACATTTGGGGCAACAACAAATTATAATTAAAAAATACACATTCATTCACGGTGGCTGCTGACAGCCAAAATTTTTACAAGTATTTGTAACATTAATAGAAACCGATTCAGGGTAATTCAAATATCCTTTCCAAATTCTCGTTTTTTCCTGCTAGAACAGTTACAGGCTTTTAAAAAAAACAATCTTAGAGGACATTTTGTGAAATGACAGTGTTTCAGAAACATTGAAAACTTTCTAAGAAACCATCGGATAACAAAAGGGAAATAAAATGTAAAAATTCAATTAATACATACATAACCTCTTTTTTTCTTAGTGAAAGCCAAACTTTACCTATTTTTTCCTGGATACCATTACCAAAAATAGCCAGGTTTTAGCAATTAAGGAGTTTAAATTTTATCTTTAACACTGTTTTTCATCATCTAGGTTTAACTTCCGAGAAAATTCTTTGTAGTTAGTACCATTTGTTATTGTCGATTCTCTAGACCCTAGGTAATTTTTATTTCCCTAATTTGATATAAGATCCCTCCATAAATGCCAACTGACACATAAGGACTTTGTCTGCATTGGTTTTACGTTCTCTATGTCCACCAGCCTCTTCGAGGGACTTCATTACGTGCCACATTTTTTTTTTCTTGATCTATTAGGAATTGTATTAAGGACGTAGTAATTGACTCGCTGCTACATTAAATACCAGTTCACTCATCAATTACTGACATGACAGAAAATATTCTATTTTAGTTAAACCAAAATTTGTAATATTTCCACTCTCCCTCTCCTCTTACCAACGGCAGGAATCGTAGTTCAATCGCTTCTAGAACATCAGAAGAGCCGCTTCAGCAAGTTTCCTGTCCTAGTCATATTCTCATTGGTCAGCACAGTTTGATTGGCAAATGTTACACTCAATGAAGGTTGACTCTAGTTTTTTGATCCGCCTTTCTTTCTGGAAAAATCTATATCTTATGACTACCAGATAGGGTTATCAGATTAATAGAAGTCATAGATTAAACTAAAAAAAAAAAAAAAAATGTTACCAGGAAGATGTGTTGAACCCTCTGATGTTTTTGCTCTGTTTTCTTTTTTGTTTTTATGGTAAAAGCCCCTAAAGGTGAAATAGATAACAATAAAGTCTCATAGCCTGGAGAGGGAAAGGACTCATAGAGCCAAATTACAGGACAGAATTTACTCATGATCTAACAAATTTAAATAAAATTTAAATTTTAACACGATTCTAGTGGATGCAGTAATTATAAAAAATAAATACCCTCAGGGTCTCCAGCAATTTTAAAGTAATTCCTCAACCTTGACCTAGTTACTAGCTATATTTACTTTCATATATTAAAAAAATTAAAAATTGGTTATGCATATTTGGCAATAAAAAAGTGAGGTAAGCTTGAGCTATAAGGTCAGTGTTATGCAATCAGGAAACTCGGGATGAAGTTAAAAAAATAATTTAACATAGATCTTGTAACTAATTTATGATTTACTGAAAATTTGGCCTTTTTTTTTTTCAGTAAAGTAGTTTTAGCTGGATAGTAGCAGGCATGCCTCATTTGCATCATTGTATATATTATTCAATGACATTTCCAAGGACTGACTTGGGGTGTTCTTGCCATAATCCCACCAGCCCTTTCATGATTAGTTCAAAAACAAACCTTAGTAGAAAGATTTTGTTGTGTTTTTTTGCCCTTCAAATGTAGTTTCAGAAAAATGTCTTAATCCTCTTCCTATCAGAGTGCTTCATATTTGCCTAAGTGCCTTTTGTGCAGACCTTAAGTTTTTCGTTTTGTTTTTCTCTTCAAATAAAACCAAATATGTTAAAATAGAATTAGTCAAACTTTTATAGTTTGAAACAATTCTGAATTTGAAACAAATATAGACAGAAAATGTTCTATGACTAATATAGTAGCCCAGATGCTAGGTCATGCTTATTTCAACATTACAGAGATTGGAATGTATTGGACAGAGAAGATGACAAGTGAATGCCAAAAAGTCAGGATCTCAAATTAAAGTAGAATCCACAGAAAAAGGTACAAAACCATTTCCTTTAGCCATCTGAAAGACTTAAGATTATAGTCTTTATAATGTTTATGTATATAGTTTGATAAATTAGCAAGTATGTTTTACATTATTTACTTTTTTCTTGTACCATAAGTTCAGATATCCTTTTATATTTCTTTTTTTTAATGTAAACAGCAAGTGGAAGAATCATTTCAAAATAGATATCACAAATGAGAGGACACACTTGCAAATTCTGATGGAGAGAATGGTCTTACCAGGTAAGCAGCATCCTGTACAGAATACTGATTGAATTAGCTTTTTTAAAAATTCAGTATATATTAAATGTTTTATACCCCCTAAAATAATTCAGAAATTTGAAATAATACCTCCAATGAAAATATGTCAAAAAGCATTTAATATATTGCTTAATAAAGACCAATAATAGATTAAGATTGGTTCAAAGGAGAACTCAATGATGAGTTGAGGAAATATTGAAATACACTTGCTAATGTATCGTACATAATAATAAAATGTAATGTATAGGATATTTTTATTCCTTCTAGTAGTACTTATATTTTTACAGGATAAAGGCCCTTTGTATAGTTTAGAGCAAAAATTATCTGCATTGCTATCAGTTGTCTATAAGATAACTTTTAATTCACAGAAGAGAAACTAGCCTAATGAATACAGAAGTCAGTCAAAATTAAAACTCTGGTTATATTAAATAATCCTAGAGAATTTGATAGAAGATGCTTAGGATGTCCAGGAATTTGTTCTGTCCAGTATTAAATGTGAGATAACTTTTAAAACCTATTTCAGTTTTTCCTTCTAATTTGGGAGTTACATTTTTCTACTCCACTTGTATGCCTGTTCTACTCACCCTCCACCAATCCAATTGTGCCAGTAACCCATCTCTCTCCCTCCCATGTCTCCTAATTTTGTCTTTAGTTCCTTCTAGTAATAATTAAATTATGTCACCATGTCCAATATTTATTCTTGTTTCAATAATGTACTACATAGCTATTAAGAAAAAAAAACGACACAGGGTAATCTATCCCTAACCTCTCCAGAGCCTAGCCTACTCAGGTTGTTCTTTTCTGTGTCCACTTACCTGTTTTGGGGCATTCAGATTGTTTGTATACCTTACCTAATATAAATAGTGAGGCTATAAACTGGAATACAAGTTTCCTTTTGAAATGGTGTTTTGTGTTCTTGGGTAGATACATAGGAATGGAATTGCTGAGTCATATGGTAGTTCCAGTTTTAGTCTTGTGGGATTTCCACACTTCTTTCCATAGGTGCTAGACGAATATAAAGTCCCGAAAATGTTAGAAGAGACTTATAGAAATATAAGGAATTTTTATTGTTGCCAAATAAATGTAAAAACGTTACCCTAAAATTAAACACAAAAAAATAGTCAATCCATAGGAATGTGTTATAGTAGCCCTCACTAATACTTCAATTTAAAAATTATCTAAAATCTTAACATTATTTTTAATCATTTATATACATATCATATAAAATTATTTTGTCTTTCTAATAGTAGTGACATTGCTTTAAAATACTATATATGATCTCATGGAATATGTCACACTTCTTCATATCAACGTTACCACACTCACTACCAAAGTGCCCATAGTCCTCTTCCATAGATCATTGGGTCTCCTCCTTACATTGTTCCCTCCACAATGCCCCCCCCCTTTTAAAATTTATTTGTTAATATGTTTAAGTAAATGATTAATCTGTGTTGAAGGTAATATTTCATGAATAAATAAATAAACAATATAAGGCAACATATTCAATTAGTTTGGTGAGCAAAAACAAATGAGTCGTGTCTTCATTTATTATGATTGGAACTCGCCCCAGTGTGGTTTTTGCTTTGGTTCACTGTGCTTTACATCAGAGTACTAGGAAAAATTCTTTTTTTAATTTCTTTTTTAATAATTAAAAAAAATTTTGTGTGAAGAAAACAAGTAACATAGATAGGTATACATATTACAATACCATAATTACAAAATTATAACCATGCAGAATAATATATTATTTACTGATGTGTACTTATAGCTGCAGATTGTGACAGAGCATCACTCTGGCCAACTATGTAGTCATCGTATTAATGCAGAAAACTGCTGGACCAGATATTTTTGAAAAGAACTTGTGGTTATTGGTAGTATCCATGCATTATCGTGACTCTCCATAAAATTGCCTATAAAAACCTCCACTTTAAAGAAATACATGCAAAAGTGAGCTACATTTATAGAGACATACTAGTAGGACCTTGGCTTTATTTTAGCTCTACTTCATGATGCACATTAACATTGTCACAATAGAGCAATTACAAAAAATACATATGATGAAAAATGTGTTCTTTTTTGTTTTCCTTGCTGTTGGAGACAAATCCCTTAATACATCACTAAGCTTACATCATGAAAGTTTTGCCTATGTTTTCTTCTATGTATTTTATGGTTTTGGGTTTTATGTCCAATTTTTTTCCATTTTGAGTTGATTTTGGTGTATAGTGTGAGATCATGGTCTACCTTCATTCTTTTGCAGGCAACTGTCCAGTTTCCCAACATCCTTTGTTGAGGAAACTATCCTTGCTCCAGTGTATGTTTTTGACATCTCCATCATAGATTAACTGTCCATATGTATGTGGATTCATTGATCTGTGTGTCTGTTTTTGTTCTAGCACAGGGCTGTTTTAATTATTTTGGTTTTATAATTTTGCCTGAGGCCTGGAAGTGTAATACCTCCATTGTCTTTCTTTTTTGTTAAGATTTCTTTTGCGTTCATATGAATTTCAATATTAGCTCCAGTTCTTTGAGACATACTATTGATAATTTTATTGGGAATGTGCAGAATGGCCATTTTGATCCTTTCAATCTGTGAGCAGGGAAAATTTTCCCATGTCTTTGTGTCCTCTGTTTCTTTGAAGAATGTCTTATATTTTTCTTTGTATAGGCTTTTTTTTTTACCACCTTTGTGAGCTTTACAGGTGTTGTGAGGTATTTAATAATTTTGTGTGTGCAATTGTAAATAACATCTCTCTCTTAATTTCTTCTTTTCTATCTGTTTATAGGAAGGCCAACTGATATATCAGTGCAAATTTTATATCCTGCCACATTACTAAACTGATTAATGCTTCAAATAGCTTTTTCATGGAATACTGAGGGTTCTCTATGTATTTTATCATGTCAACTGCAGTAATGATAGATTTAATTCCTTCCCAATTCAGATTCATTTTATATATTTCTCTTCTCTATTTACTCTAGATAGAACTTCCAACACAATGTTAAATAGAAATGGTGAGAGTATTATTGTCTTTTGCCAGGTTTTACTGGGAAAATTTTCGGTTTTTCAACATTGTGTATATTACTATGAGTTTGTTGTAAATGGTTTTTATTACGTTAAGGTATGTTCTTTTTATTCTCAGTTTTTAAGGGCTTTTATCATAAATGAATGTTGGAGTTTATCAAATGCTTTCTTAGCATCTATTGTGATCATGTGGTTTTTATCTTACTTTTAGGTGAGGTGCTGAATGTTATTGATTGGTTTTCAGGTACTGCACCATCCTCATTTACTGGTTTGAACCCTACTTGGTCATAATGTCTGATCCTTCTAATGCATGGTTGGATGTGATTTGCTAGTATATTATTTCGGATTTTGCATCTTGCTTATTAGGAAGATTGGTCTGCAATTTCCTTTGTGTTTTCTTTGTTTGGTTCTGGTATTAGAGTAACTGCATTATAAAAAGTATTTGGAAGTATTTCTTCTCTCTTGATTTTTTTGAAGAGTATGATATAATTCACTTGTGAAGCCATCTGGTCCTACACTCTTGTTTTTGTGAGAATCTTACTGTTTCAATTGCTTGCTTGTGTTCAAAGTTTCTATTTCTTCCCTATTCAGTTTCAGATGATTATATAATTGTATGAATTTATCCATCTCTTCTAGGTCATTGAATTTGCATTTATATGTTTATAGTGTTCTCTAAATATCCTCTGAATTTCTGAATAATTTTGTGATGTCTCTGCTTTGATTTTTAATCCTATTTATTTGAGCTTTATTATTCATCTTTTTCTTAGTGAGCTTAACTAGAATATGGTCTATTTTGTTTATTTTTTTCAAAGACCCAACTTTTGATTTCATTGATTGGACTATCTTCTTGATTTCTATTTCATTTATCTTTGCCCTTTTACTGCTTCCTTCCATCCACAGTCCTTTGATTTTTCTTGTTCTTGATTTTCTAGTTCCTTTAGATGGTAAGCAAAATTGTTTATTTGAGCTTGTTCTAATTACTTAATGTGGATTTGTATTGCTACTTTCTTAACTAATATTGTTATCTTTCATACATTCTATACCTTTGTGTCATTATTATCACATGCCTCAAGGTATTTCTTGATATCTTCTTTGATTTCCTTATTAACTGAGTGGTTATTTAGTGATGTATTCATTTTCATGTATTAGAATATTTCCTTTTTTTTTAAGCTTGAATTTTAGTTCAATGTTTTTATTTTCAAAAAAGATACTTAATATGATTTCAATATTTACAGATTAGTTCTTGCTTCTCTTGTGACATGTGATCACATGTGCACTTGAGAAAAAATTTATTTACATTTCTGGGGGTTTAGACCAATACGGGCTAGTTCTTCATTTTCTGCCACTTTTATCTGTCTATTGGTGAGAGTGGAATATTTTCAAACCTCTAGTCACATATATATTTTCTCCAATGTATGTTCTTGCATTTGATAGTAGTTGTCTGATGTGTTTTCCTGATAGAAGATTTGGTGAGAATGTATTGATGAGTATTGTATCTTCTATTTTATTGTTCTCTTTATTACTATATAGTGTCCATCCCTGTCTCCATTTATGTTTTTTTTTTTAATTCTGGATGTTTATTTTCTCTAGTAAATGTAGCTGTTCCTGTCTTCATTTGCATTTCATTTGCTTGCAAAATTGTTTTACAACTGTTCACCTTTATCAAATTTTTACATGTGGAACGTATATGACTTTCCAGGGGCCAGTCGAATGTTTAATTCTGCTTCGTAGTCCAGCTAGGTACTCTGTGTCATTTTTCTTGGTGAGGTCAGTCTATTGACATTTGAAGTGACTGTTGATATGTGTTACTGCCATTTTGATTCTAGTTTTTTGGTTCTAAATATTTCCTTGTTCATTTGTTTATATTCAATCTTCTGTTTTGTTTAATTCCTTTTTAAGTTTGAAGTATATTTAGTCGGATAAGTATGGTTGTACCTGCCTTCTTTTGAGGTCCATTTGTTTGCAGGATTGTTCCTCAACCCTTTACTTTCAATTTGTGTTCATCTTTAGCAGTGAGGTATATTTCCTGAAGACAACAGAGGATGGATTCTGGTTTTTAATCCTTTCTGTTACTCTGTGTCTTTTTATTTGTGCATTTAGTGCTTTAACATTTAGGGTGATTATTGATATGTGGCAGTCCGTACTTGTCATTTTGTTTATCCTTTTGTGGTTCTATTCATTACTTTTAATATTATTTTTGTTATTTCCTCTGCTGGTTTAAATTTTAAAGTTTCGTGTATATATATCTTGAATGGGGGTTTAGGTAGAAGTGAATTTCTGAAGATTCTGTTTGTGTGAGAAGTTCCATATTTTCCCCTCATAGATTAAAGAGAACTTTGCAGGTTAAAGAATCCTTCCTTGGCTGGCTTTTTTTTTTTCTTGGAGTTTGTTGAATATATTGCTTCATTCTCTTCTTGTCCAAATGTTTCTTCCAAGAAGTCTGTAAAGAACCTAACGGGGTTTGCTTTATAGATTATCTGTTTCTTGTCACTTGCCAGCTTCATTATGTTCTCTTTGTCTTGGAATTTTTGAAGCTTTACTATTATGTCTTACAGTAGTTTTGTTTTCATTATGGTAATTTGGTGTTCTAGCTTTCTGTATTTCTATTTCCATTTCTTGCTTCACATTTGGGAAATTATTTTCAGTTATTTCCTTGAATAATTTCTCAGTTCCTTTGTCTCTGCTTCTGGGATTCCCGTGATTCTAATGTTTTCTTTTCTCATAGTGTCAGATATTTATTGGAGTTTTTTTTCAGTCTTCTTCCTTTGCATCCCTCCTTGGATTCTTTTTGTCTCCAAGTCTCTGAGAGTACTGTTGCATTCTTCCATTTTTTCTTTCTTCATGGATTTTCTTAAATTCCTCCATTTATTTTAAAGTTTCATTTTCACTCTCTAGTTTGTTGATTGTGTTCTGCACAATCTGCCTTTTCTCTTAGATCTCTTCTGCCTTTTCTCTTAGATCTCTCTGTGTTTACATTTCCTTCTCTGCATTTTCTCTTAAATCATTCAGTGTTTTCCTTACAGTGACACTGAATTCTTTTTCAGTCATGCTGAAATAGTTTTCTGTGTCCATGGTGTGATTTCAGTGGGCTAACTTTCTTTCTGCAGTGTATTATTCCTTAAAACATTTGTTTGATCATTTGAGATTTTCTCCCATCCCATAGTTTGCTTTCAGGTTTGTTCTGCCCATGATGTCCCTGTACCACTAATGTTGGTCAGCATGATTGTTTGTAGATCTTGTGAGTTATAGATGTATCAGTTTAGTGACTGGGCTGTTGTGGCTGGTGTGCAGAGGGTGCAGGTCCCTGTCATCCCCTCCTTAGCTTCTGTAAACTGGGCCCTTGTTGATTGCAAGCAGGACTTCTGATCACTCCTATCCAGTTGTTTTGGGCTAGGAGGATTGGAGATGGATGTTCCCACAGTTTCTGCCTAGGTTTGTGACTGCCAGGTGGCTGATGTCAATGGGTGGGTTAATGCTATGGCAGAAGGGTTTGAGTGTGAAGCTTTCCTAAAGCTCCTGCCTGTGCACTCTTCCACTGTGGCAAGTGCTGATACAAACTACGATTTGCCCCTGTACCTCCTAGCTAAACCCCACTTTGAGGAGAGGGGTCCAAGGCCTTGGTTTGGGATAGTCTGGGGTCCTGTGTGGTAGATGTCCTGACAAGCACAAGGTGGGGATAAGTCTGCTGTGAGGTACCTGCAGTCTGGTTATAGTGAACTTCTGTGGTCAGTTGTTAGGTCCCTCTAGGTTGTGGTCCTCAGGGTAAAGCCACTGGGCTTAATGGGCTGCTCTTTCCAAGGTCTTTCTCTTTGGAAACTGTGGCTCCAGGAGAGATGAGAAATGGAAGAAAGGAGAGAGAAAGAAGGGAGAAGGAAAAAAAAGGAGGAGGAGGAAGAAGAAGAGGAAGAGGAAGAAGAA
>PVHY01010073.1:0-53548 GCA_004024945.1 Uropsilus gracilis
TGTAGACACCATTTTCAGACTCATAATGAAATAGCATCAAAAGGGCAGAAGCCTCTAACCAACAGGTCACTTTTAAAAAAAAGCAGCACCTTTTAAAATGTGTCATCTGCCTCTCAGGTTCCCTCAGGTTCATACCACGTGCGTGTAGCAGTTGCCAGACAAATGCAGTTTAACAACAGGGTTTTACAAGAGTATTCAGCAGGAAAAACAAAAAGTTCTCAAAGCACATGTGGCCAGTTATCTTACCCTAGTCATCATTTAGTCCAAAAGTCCCAAATACATGTCCAAGATGATGCCCCTCTGCCCCTCCAAACCTGAGAGACTGAACTCTGCAAAGTTCAGTCTTTTTTCCGGCATCTTCTCTTTGCTTCTTCTTCAGTGTTCTGCACTGCTCCACTTCCCCAAGGCTTTTCAAATTTCTTCCACAATTGCTGATGCACAAACCAGCTTTCCAAATCTGCTGCCTTTCTGTGGCTCCATGCACTTACTTTACCAGGTCTGCCTTTGGCAGCATCTGGTCAAATCCACCAGGCCTGTCCTCAGTAGCAACTGGTCGCCCCTGGCCTGCCATTCTGGTGTCCAACTCCACACCAGCTACTTCTCTGCTGGCTACTCTCCCACCATGGCTCCTTGCCACCACCAGCTCACTCTTCCAGGGGACTTCCCCTGGCCAGGCCACATGGACCTGTTTTATCAGTCTGCCATTCTTGTCTCTCCTTATTTCCCCTCTCTCTTCCCTTTTTGTACACCCTCTCTTCCCGTTTCCCATTTTCTTGTGCAGGATCCTTCCCTTAGACTCCATCCACTAGGGTATTTTGGAGCCAATACAATTTTTAACTGCGTCACTACCCTGTATCAATATCAAGGAGCTGTGTGGGCTGGTGATGCCTGGCTCCCCACTGCCAACCCTACACACCCACATGTGCTGATATATTCTCTCTCTGTATCAATTAACACCCCTCTTAATGTTATAATGATATTTAGTAGTAAGGGTCCCATGTGCTTTCTTTATCTAGAACCTAGTAAGATTTTGACCCATAATGGAACATATATTTTTTCAATGAATGTTCTCTACAAGTTATTCCAGCTCTGATGAGATCTGATTAAAAGAAAAATGGATTTTAAGATTAGAAATATTACTGGTTTGATGGCCTAAAGAAACCTTCTGGATTTAAGATAATACCTGATACAGATCTAGCTTGTTTGGGGGCATTTTCTAGGCCTGAAATAAGTCAAATTGAGTTACTATAAAAAGCTGTGACACTGGATGGGACATAACTAGATTAGATTCAGTTTTAATTTTGACTATACACTAGCTAGGTGGCCTTGGGAGATTTGCTGGACACATTTGACTTCAGTTTCTTCTTTCACTTAAGGAAAAATAATAGTGATCTTCAAATGATGGCTGTTAAGTAAAAATGTGCTAAAACGGCAACTCTTCAGAGATGGTGGATGGTGAAGCAATATGTCTCAGGATAGTGTATTTTGGAAAAGTTCCTGTCTCTTTTCATTCCTCCATCCTATCAGAAGCAGGAAAACAAATTCTAGAATAGGATTTGAGGCTATTGATTGGGAGAATAAAATAAGAAACATTTTTATAATAACTAGTGTTACAATCATTGCCAAGATTGGCTCTCATTTTATAATAAAACATCTTTCCGTGAAATAGTAGTTAGCTAAATGTCAAATGAAGGTTATTCTATTAAAATGCTGTTTTAGTCCAATCAAGCAAAGATGAGGTTGTGTGTCCATTACTATTATAGAAGATAGCTATTAGTGTTTTTTGTGTTTATGCAATTTTCTTTGGCTGGCAGAGTTTCTGCTATTCTTTATTTAGGCTTCCTACAGTAGAATGATTTGGCTGAGAATCTTTGTGCTAATGAATACTACACATTTCAATATAGAATATGAATTAAAGTAACTGTATTGCTATGTGTGTGTGATATAATATGTTAATTGAAAATGGTATCACACATTAAGAAATAAAAATGCTAGCCATGCTTTGTCTTGATGCTGAGTTTGGTGAAATGCAGTATTCTCTACTCAAGGAAGAGCTTTAAAATCAGAAAGCTGAGTTTGTCTGAGCTTCAACACTGAACAAATGATCTTGGGTAGATAATTTATAAAGTTTCTCAGGTTCGGTGCACCCATCTATGAAATTAAAGTTAGAATGCCTTGTTAACTCTTAGTTGTTGTAATGTCAAAAACAATTCAACAACCAAAACAAAGCACCATAAAACTTAAATACAATAGAAGGTGAAATAAATCAAATATTAGGAAGCCTTTGAGGCAGCCATACTGGACTTATGTATTGTGTTTCCATCAATGACTAATTGGGTGACTTTATGTTGATTGTTTTTTATAATATTCAGCCTTCCATAGCCCCATCTGCTAAAAAGGATTGGTCTTCCAGAGTTGTTATGATGAATCCAGGGTTGACATTGGTAGATGGCGTTGCTGTTGACAGACTTTCAAATAGTAGCAATGCCAGGATGCTTTGCTTTCAATCATGCCTCTAAACCCAAACAAATGAAGCTTTAACTTGAATGGAGAAATTAGTTGAAATCATTTCACTTGTAATGTCCATATTTGTTTCCAATCATAGTTGTTTCAAATTCTTTTTTTTTAAATGAACTATCTGTGCTGGAGTCATTTCTCCTTTTGTCACATCAATTTGACAAATGACTGAGTGGAGATGAGTCAAGGACTCTCTTAAAATCACATGCTTGTATACTTTCCCAGCACATGCCATTATGAAAAATGGAAAAAAGGTTTCTTTATTTTCTTTCTTATTATTTTCTTTAGGCAAAATTTAGGAGCTAGAAGAATCTGATACAATAATAGACATGATAGAAAACATTTTCTTTGCTAATCCATCACATCTTAGCTCTGTACTCCTTTCTGACAAGTACAGAGCGATGGCTTCACTAGCAAAGTAATGATAAATATCTTCAAAAGGATCACTTCTTTTGTCTTTTCAACACATAAAGGGAAAAACTTTTATGTCAGTAAATGGTGTTAGCTCCATTTCTGTCATACCTTTTTGTCTTCCTTCTCACCTTCTCATTCTTTTTCTTCCTTGAAAACTTGCTATTTTATATTATACACATTCATCCAAATATATACATACAGATCTAGATATGTGAGTATAATACATATATATATATAACTATTTCTATAGTACTTGTAAAGAGGTAATGTGGGTATAAACATATACATAGATGTATGTATATATGTACTATCTACATATGCATATACATCTTTTTCTATATCTATATATCTGTCTGTCTGTTTGTCTATTATCTCCTAGAGTCTCTGCTCAGTATAATTCATGGTCTCACAGAGAAGTCTAAAATTTTAGGTCTAGCAGATTCTAATGTCTTCTTAATGAAATACATATTTTAGAATTTCCTCTTAAACAGCCCATTAGTAGGCGTGAGCTTGGTTTATTCCTTGACATCTTGGCAAATGACTCTGCTAAGAGTGTGGTGTGGAATTTCCTTCTTAATTTCTCCTTGTTTGAAGAAATATAATATGTTGGATCCAAATTATGTATGTATGTTAGGATGTATGGAAGGATACAAGACAGACACCCTTCCAGGACCAGCAAGATACTTGGAGGTTCTCTGTTTTACTTGCCAAAATTCAAGGGAAGAAATGGAAGCACTGGTAACTTTCAGGTGTGTGACTAATACACAATATGCACAACCCTAGTGCCACAACCCAGTATTATCAGCAATGATCACTTTTTCCTTTAAGAGATACTTTCCTTACAATTTTGCTAGCATTAGAAATTAGGTATATTTTCTAAACTGGAAATATGTGTAGCTGATGAAAACTATCAATCATTTTTTATCCTACATGTCATTAAAGGTATGCTGTAGCAGAAAGTTTAGCTAGTTAGTTATGTAAGCCTATGACCTTCCATTCATCTACCCCACCACCCATACACTAACAGACTGAATATTTTCTATGAATAAAAATATGCTAGGCTCAAGATTGAATATAATATTAAAGACCTAGTCCCTTTCTTGAAGGTATGATTAGATTCTTGGAAACTAACAGACAACCATAGAATGGATTGTGATTCATAGTAAAACTTGTATTGAGAGAGAGAGAGAGCTATGGTATATTGTCACCCTGCTATGAGGAGGAAGCATTCCTTCTATCTGGGGATCTGTCTGAATGAGGATACCTTGAACTAAAACAGAATGAGGAAGACAGTTAATTCTGAAAACAAAGTGGGTAAACTTATGAGATTGGACAAGTCACCATAAAAACTGTGGGCGGGCTCCAAGTCTGAAGGAGGTAAGTGAGAGATAATGCTGGAGAAGTGGTAGGAGACTGGGTTTTGAATGGCATAGTTGATGCTGATTATGGGGCAGAAGGGGTTAATTTAAATGTTCCATGGATAGTGGCCAATGAAATGGAGGGAGATTAATCAATGTAAGCTACTCCCTATAGAATGGAAAGTTTCCTACATGAGCTGAAGGAGGGGGGATTTTAAATTAAAGGTGGTAAACAAAGACTTTGAATGAGATTGTTATAATGAAAACACCCACATACGCATACAGCATTGGAATAAGTGACTGGAATGTAGCACTTGAGAAAGTAACTACCTGGAATGATGTGGGAAAATCCAGGTTGAAGTCAGTCAGGTAGTGTGAAACCATGACTAAATAAATGGTCTGAAAATTGTGGATGCAGAAATCTTGATCAATATTTTGAAGAATCTACCAGTGTTCCCCTGGCAGCACTTACCCTGGTGCTCACCATATCATGGGTACTCAGTAGTATCTGTGGTAGGGAGACCCATCTTCCCACAAGCCTTGATCAGTCACATATTTTCTCTGTGGAATTAGCTGTAGTTGTACTTACCACATACATAGAACCAGACATCTGTATCAGTAAGAAAAACACAAATCTGTGTCTGACAATTTGAAAATATTTATACAAATCTTAGAAATGTAATATAGTAAGGATATGAGTGGATGTGAGTGGCTGCACTAATATAGTAAGGATATGACTGAATTTTCACATTTGCCAATTCTTTAACCCGTGTCTCATTTTTCTCCATTCTAGGCAATGGAGATAATTAAGAAGGAAATCTGGGGGCCAGGCATGGTGGAGCATGCCTGTAAGTGGCAGCCTAGGAAGCCACAGCCGAGGCCAGGGATCGCAGTTCAAGTCCTGCCAGGGGCACGTAGCTAGACCTAGTACCAAAAAAATATAGCTATGTGTGGCGGCGCGTGTGTGTAATCCCAGCTACCTGGGAAGCTGAGGCTGGGGATTGCTTGAGTCAGTGGTACCCCAGGCAATGTGAGCCTGCAGTTCCACAGACAAAAATAGCAAGACCTAGTCTCAAAAAAAAAAAAAAAAAGGAAATCTGTAATAATGTAATGACAATGAGAGCTGTGCATTAATATGTTACAAAGGTGTAAAAGAGGTTCAACACACAGCATTAATTTTATTGTGAGGATGTACCCTTTAGAATTTGCATGATTCCTTTGCAATTTTTATTCTACCTTAAAATTTACAAATCATGTTCATGTATAATATCTTGATATGCTCCTCCATCACACCCCATCCTCCATGTTGTCAATGAAGAAACAAAATCTGTCACAGCAATTGATCTTCCTAAGATGTATTTAAAAACAAAATTCAGTCAAGTAAATTTTAAAGACCTTATTGACTTTATTTAACAATTCATGATGTGGGCAGTTACAAAGGAGTTTGAGAGATTTTAGTAGACAGACAGGAGTGGGGATAAGAAAGTTATAGTAAGTTAAAAAAGTGGATTGATCGTTGCAGATTTATGTTCCTCAAGAGGATGGAATGGTCTTTCAGTCAGATTACTTAACTAGTGGTGATTGCACAGTTCCTAATTGGTTTAAGATTCCATATCTGGGAGAGCTGAAACTATAATCAAATCTGTGTTTGGAGAACTGAGTTTTGGCATCAGTGATTCCATGTTGGGTTAGAGTTTTTGTTTTTAACAGATATTAGAACTGAGTTTCAAATCTGGATTATTGAATAAAAGGTCATTGATATCTAAATAGTCTTCATATGCAGATATTGCTTTCAAGTCTTTGTAAAAATAATCTCATTAAATGTGGGGGAGAAAATAGAGTATCAGACAGGTCTAATGTTTATTGGAAGTCACACAACTAATGAATCAAGACTGCAAGGGGTATAATTTTAAGTCCGAACCTTTCTCTTCAAAGCCCATGCTTATGCTCATGGTCATCAAACCAGGAATGAGGCAGGGGAAGAAGAGTGATCATGTGGTGAGCATGAAGGAAAAGACATCGTGAAATTTTCTCCAAGGACTGATTCTTTGGCTTCCTTGGGATCTTAGTTGAAAATCTGTGCTGGGCACTGATGCCTTTCCAAGTTCTGACATGCCAGAGCTAAATTCATCCTCCATGTCCATTTTTGAGGCTCCTTTTTGACTACCATGGTCCTGCTCTGCCGTGGCTCCCAGAGAACACCGCTACCGTCCAATCTTCCTATGGGTACGGAGAAGAGCTGTTTTTCATCAGGTCACTGTGGGCAGCTGGGGCTGCCAACTTCCCATCAAAACCTCATAAACCCTTTTATGAGGCCCATAAATTGCTGCCTACTCTTGTTAGGGGAGAAGACCCAAGTCACTCTGCTTTCATTGCTTCATTTCCATACATTAGTTTCCTTGGAAAGCCAAAAGCAGACCACAGCCAAATCATGTCATAAAATGGTTTTCTTATTCCTGTGTTGGTTCCTTTGCCAGTCTTTCTGCTACCTGTGATGCACAGCAACGTGAACACCCTGGAAAGTTGTTATGGGTGGTAGCAAAGATGGTAGGAAGTGTGTCTCCTATTCAGGGAATGAACTGCAGAGTGGATTCTAAATACTTAGACATTTATTAATAGTCTCTCATGGCTTCTTCACTCTGGTTAAACTTAGAGTCTGTTTGCATCCAAGCTCCTGGTATGGCCTGTGGTTGCCAAAAGGAAAGATAATCATCTTTTGAATTAGGTTTATGGAGTTGCCCAGGCTCATTTAGTCTTTATCTAAATGTCTACTCATACTGGTGTCCATATAGAGAGAGTGCAAAACTCTTCAGTAATGAATCACTATCATTACATGAATCAGCCAGTAGATTCTAGGTTATATGAGCATCCATGATAACAAACACAGCATTGAAGGTGTATTTCTCATTCTTTTTCTAAGTCTCTCTCAAGTTGGTTCTTCTATACCATCTGTGCTCCAAAATTTAGAATAATGGATCAGTTTTTATCTGGAATATTCCCAGTCACTTGGGAGACAGAAAGGAGGAGGAGTGATGTGAGCCACATGATAATTAGAAAGTTTCTGCTTGATATTTCATTGGTCAATTTGAATGAAAAGCAGGTCTGACTTGAACTGCCTGGGATATTATAAATTTCCCATATACTCTCAATTTTTCAATCTCCTTTATGCTTTGACTTTAATACTTATTTGCAATTGATGCTCCTAAGATATGGTTTAAGGACACAGTATTTTATTGTAAACCCAAATAGGCATAACTAATCCCAATAGGAGATATGTTTTTAGCATTTAAGGATGAAGCTAGTGGCAAGACAACAAATTCATACTGACAATTCAGAATAGTAAAGTGTGCTTCAGGTTATATTTTGTGCTTTGCATCCCCACCTCACACATCTACAGTTCTGCCTAGGAATGATCAGTATATAGGAAAGTGGTGCCTCTCCAAACTAAATGATCAGTGTTAAAAATATATTATGTTATTGCCATCAGTTTAAAGTTATTAAGGAAAAATCAAAAACAACATACACTGGAGATATTTTCAACAAAATGTAATTGAAACAAGTACAGAAAGTTGAAGCCACATTATAGGAATGTGGAGGCGGGGAGAGGAGTAAAAGAATTTCACATTCAGGCATTCTACTTCTTGAATTATTCCAAGCAAGGCACCATTTTCATTCTACTTCTTGAATTATTCCAAGCAAGGAACCATTTTCATCCTACTTCTTGAATTATTCCAAGCAAGAGACCATTTCTACAAGTAAATGACCTACACCAAAGTTATAGAATGAGGTTTAAAGGGTTGGCTAATAGACTAGAGAGATAAAGATAAAAGAAAACTTGAAAGAAAAGTAATTTACAATAAATGAAAAAAATATTTTGAGAGTAACTGCGTTGGGGGCTTATGTTCATTTTAAATACTGGGGAGGGAAGGAGAAATTAATGTTTACTTTTCATATTTGCAAAATATCACACTGCATCCTTTTCACATATAGAGTTCTGTGATCAATGAGTCAGGACAAGAGTTATGTCCTACTCTTCAATATCAGATAATGATTAAACATAGTGACAACTGATACAGGTTGAACATTTGTCATGTTCTAGATCAGTGGTTCTCAGTAACTACTGTGATTTTGCCCTTAGGAGTCACTTTTGGTTGTGAAAACTGGGGAGGAAAGTTAGAGAGGGTTGTGCTCCTGAAATCTAGTGAGCTGAGACAAGGCCTGCTGAGTGTACAAATGCTACAATGCACAGGACACTCTCAACAAACAATTACCTGTCCCACAGTGTCACTTGTGCCGGGATTTCTCCATAAAGTTAGATTTATATAGCAGATATTAGAAAGCTAATTAAATTAGCTCATTTAATCTTCCCAAGACTCTATGATTACATGATATTGTTATTTACCTTTTACAAATAAGAAAACTGAATTGGAGTATTAAGTCACCTACCCAAGACTTTAGAGCCCGAGATAGGTGAGGCCCTATACTCAGAGGTAGACTGTCTGGTACCAGCCATACATCCATGACCTGTTGGTATTTTCCCTAACATGTCAGCTTTGTAGGAGTAGAGACTCCATGTATTTACTTTCCTTTTCCACCAAAATGTTAGCAGAGTGCCCATGGTAATATTTTTAAAATCATTATGGAGTGAATTGAGGAAGAATTTCATGCTGTTTACTAGTGGATACTAATTAGTTTTAAAAAAATGCTCCCACTTTGAGTCTAAAGACTTTCTTATAAAATATTGCTCTATAGATATCATTTCTAGGAAAAAGATTTCTATCAGTTGACATCATTTATTCAACTAGTTTTTATCAGTATGAAATTTTGGTCAACATGCAGTAAAACTATTATTCATTCATGATATTTATTGAATATTCATTATATTTTCTTGCAGTAGAAAGCATTTCTAAACTCTCCCTGTCCATCTCTTCACTCCAGTCAATGATGGGGTATCTATGAGTGTGTGAATATAGTGAGTTAGTTTATGCTGTAAGGTCTAGTTGACCTTAAGATAGGGAGACTATCCAGGAGGCACAATGTAATTCCATGAACCATTAAAATCAGAGGGTTTTCTCTAACTGGTGGAAGATGAAGATGTTATAGAGATTCAAAGCTTGGGAGGTGATTGATGTGTAATTGCTGGTGGAAAAAGGAAGGCGCTGTAACAAAAATGGTACAGATGGCCATAAGGAGTCAGGTGAAGTACAGCCTGTCCAACAGCAGGGAAAAGAACCACAGTCCTATAACTATAAGGAATTGAGTTCTGTCAATAACAAGAATGAACTTGAGTATGGATCCATTCCTAGTCTTCAGATGGGAAACCATTCTGTCAGGACTCTGTCAGTCTTGTGGGTCTTGAACATAAGTGTTCATGGACTGTGATTGGCACAGTACACAGTGTTATTATAAGTCACTAATTTTGTGATAATTCTGCATTTCATTAATGAAGCACATTTTATAATGGAGGCTATATAGTATATAGTTGCCTTGTTAGTACTTTTGATTAATTGAATTAATAACCTCTAATTATTTATTTACTTATTACCAAAAAATCATGAGTTTTACTATACACAAGCATTGTGATAAGTATTTTATATATATTTGATGATTTAATCTTCACAACACTCCTATAATAATTATTACCATTATCTCTGTTTTAAAGGTGAGGGTACAGGCACAGAGTGGTTAATAAGTTGACAGAGGTTGCAGAGTTAATACATTTAGAGCAGAGTTTTTCCTTCCAGGCAGTCTAGACGTAGAGTCTGGTCTATTAAAATCTGTGCTAAGTGCCTTATCAACTGTGTGATAAGTGTCATGAAGGAGGAAACGGGTATCCTGTGAGGCAAGAGAACCTAGTTTGGACCAGAATCAGGAAGACTTGTGCAAAGATGTGATTAAACATTGAGGGTTCAATAGTGATTAAGACAAAACCTGGAAAAAATATTTCTAAAGGGCAACCTTGAAGAATTCTAGTAAAAATGATAAGAAATTTGCATTTCTGTTGGTCTGTGGATGCTAGATAAAAGGACTGTTTTCATTAAAATTTAATCTTGAGATTATGAGCATCCAAAATTGATTATCTCAGATTAGAGACTGCTTAATGATAACAGTAGAGATTCTACTGGTTTGATCATTAACTACATAGAGAAAGGGAAAACAGAAATTAAAAGAAATCAGAATACCTTTCTCTTTCTCTAGAACTAGAGAGAAGACTACCACCCACAGGTCAAGTCCAACCCAAAAATTTTGTAAATAGATTTATTGGAACACAGCTGCATACCTTTGTTTACATGTTACCTACTGCTTCCACTCTCCAAAAACAGAGTGGAATAGTTGTGACAGTAACATTATGGTCTGAAAAGTCTAAATATTTACTATTTGGATATTATTTAGAAAGTTCTGACCTTTGTTACAAAACAAAGCTTCCAATACTGATAAATATGTTTTATAAATAATGTATTATAGTGTTAATTTTTTCCCAAGGAATAATGTCCTGAACACATTTTGTTGGGTTTGTAGAATAGAACCGGGCAGCTAGGGTTTTGCTTACATAGAGCTTAAAGTGACTGTGGCCTGTCACCTGATAATCCAACATACCTACTTTACTGAATAAGTGCTTTTTTGGAAGCACACTAATTTGACTGTATATTTTTGGAAGCACACTAATTTGGCTGTACATTTATCCATAAATGAAAATGCTTAAATCATTGTAGGAGGTTTAACTCCTGCCAGAGTTCCCATGACAAACAAACCAACATTTTTAAAGCAGTGTGCAAACAAATCTAAATGAGATCTATAATTAGTAGTTACCACATTTGGGTTTCAGCACAAATTAGAGGAAATACATCAAGGTATGACCAGAGTTTAGTGCGAGTGTTTGTCTCCAAAGAACATATTTTCATTCCTAAACTCTCAGAGAATTATTTAAACCCTCCATACATTTGAGATTCTCTTAGTGAATCATGGGCCCAGGATTTGGAATTCCTAAAAGCTTAAGTTCCATGACTTTGCCATGAGGGCATTTTGATAGCACTGAATATGGGCAACTAGTGGACAGAGAGGCCATTTTTATATATTTGTACTGAAATACAATATAGATTCAGAAACATGCACATTGTAGGTCCAATTCAGTGTACAATCACAAATTAAATACCTGTGTGTTTTGGTCAAGGAATCGGAAGTAAACAGCAATCTCTCTATGCCCCTTTGAATCAAAACCCACCACAAAGATGACCTTTATCGCCACTTAAAATGTTAGTTTTGCCTGATGTTATTTACTCTCAGGCACCTCTTTGTTGCCTGAGAGCACCCATGTTGATACATACAGTGTTGATCTAGTCATTCTCATGGCTTTAAATTATTTCATTGAGTGGACACATCATTTTTTAAAAAAATTTACTATTACTATTTAAATTTATTTTACTATTGAGGGATGTTTGATTGTTTTCCAGATTGGTTATTATGGATATTGCTCCAGTGAACATTCTGGCACATGCTTTCTGCTGAATATATATACAGTTATCATTCTTATCTCACAATGGAGATGTTATGTATTTGTGGAGTCTTGAAAAACGAGTGATTGTCATTCTTTTAACATATTATTTCTTGTACAGAGTAAAGAAACCAATTCATTTGAAATTATTGTCAACAATGAACTAAAAAAAAAAAAACAACACTGCTCAAAACCACAATGAGATACAATTTTACACCAGTAAGAATGGTCCATATTAAAAAAAAAAAAAGGACAATAACAAGTGCTGGTGTAAATGTGGAGAGAAGCAACAGCTTTACACTGCTGGTGGGAATGCAAACTGGTCCGTTCACTATGGAAAGTTATATGGAGGGCCCTTAAACTACTGAAAATAGAACTACCATTTGATCCAGGAATCCTGCTTCTGGGAATCTACCCAAAGGTTACAAAAATACTAATTCAAAAATATACCTTTACTTGGATGTTCATTACAGCAATATTTAATAGCCAGGATATGAAAACTACCCAAATGTCTCCAAAACAGATGAATGGATCAGAAAGTTATGGTATATGTACTCAATATTATTCATCAATCAAAAAAGACAAAGTTGATGCATTTGTGATAACAAGGCTGGACCTAGAAGAAATCATGTTAGTGGAAATAAGCCAGAAAGATAAAGAGAAGTACTAGATGATCTTACCTATATGCAGGATATAGGGAACACACACAAAAATATAGGGAAAACAAACAAAAGAAAATGGACAATTTAAAACTATCAGGAAGAGGGAGTTTAGTTGGGGGAGGGATGGGTACAAGAGATAAAGATAATGGTTTATGGGTGACAAAGTGATGGGAGAACCTCTGGGTAGACAACGATGTTTAAAAATAAATGTGTGTGTGAATCAATTAAAAAATTTAAAAATATCATTGTCTTAGCACCATATACGCCATTATTGTGGAAGAATTTTGCTGGTTATCACCAGAAGTCATCTGATAGATGTGCGCATCTTCTCTAATATTCTTAAGAAATTGGCAGTTAGCTTCAGTATATTTACCTGCAGGTCATGAACTCACTTCCTGAAGAGGAAGCTATTTCAGTTCTCACAAAAAACTAGTATTTATAAAGTTGATTCTTATATATAAAATAAAGCTTAATATATCCATTGATGTTAGTTTTATTCTCAAAACTCATGTAATTTTGAGCTTAATTATTTTTCTGCATGGTAGCTTTGGCGGTATTGACAAATAGTAATTGTATTTTAAAAATAGCTATTTGTTCCTCATTTTTGTATTAGTAATAAGTAATTGTATCTAGATTCTTCACCTTCATGTAGCATCACATTTCCATAGTAGAGTTGATTACCATCTCTTTTATAAGTTGATACTCATTAAAAATAAGTATGAGATAGAGAGTGGAAAACAGATGCACATATAATTTAAAAAGAGTTTCTCTGTATACTAAGAAGATAGATAATTTTAGTGTTTTTCCACTTGTATTTTCCTGAGCATTCTAAATCAACATAGTCGCTTGGAATAATAAAATAAATCACTGACAATATGGTAGGAGAATCTGAGTAAAATTCCAAAATCTGTATTGGAATCATTGATCAGGTGCGTGATAGGACACAACTATTGTCTCTCTTCTCTTGAATCTCACATTTCTATAAATTTACATTAACTGTGTTAGTTATGTTTTGAAAACAGTTAATTATATCATACACACAATATGATTTAAACTGTTTCTTCTCTTATTCAGTCAACAGTTATTTATTAAACTGCTGCTCACCAAATAACAAATATGTTTCAGCCTCTTCTCTTCAGGAGTATGCAGTGGTGAGGGATGTAGATTTGCAACCCCCCCCCCCCCCAGGTTAAAACCTGTGGTTAAAAGCTGTAACACCCATGGTCACATCAAACAAGCACTTAACTCCTTCCAGAAGCTTGCTTCATGGAATTGTAAGCCCAGGAATGAAGAGGTCCATGACTTCTAGAAAGGAGAGCAGCACCTCCACAGTGTGTCCTGAGGGAGGAATGTGCTGTAATGGACCTGGAAGAGGGTGAGGGAGATGGGATGACTGGAGTTGAGGGAGGAGGCTGCAAGCAGACCAGAGACCTGTTTCTTAAAAGCTTTCTGAAAGGTCACCCCAATTCAATGGAGAATCAGAGAAGCCTAAAGGGAAGTGACAAGATCAGATTGGGTGTATCTGGAAGCTCATATGGTTGCCTTCCTTCCCATTGTGCAGTCAGTTTTACGGGATTAGGTATTTACTCCTAAAGATTTAGATGGAAATTTTCTGGTTGAAGAAATAGCAAGTCTGTCATCTATACATAGTCAATCCTTAATGATCATGGTGAAAACTAATGAAATGACATTTTTCCCCTAAATCAGATTTTTTGAAATTTTCATTTTTTTCTGGCTCCTTCATAAGATTAACTTCAGATTTCAAATATTTATTTAATTTGACTGGTGTTGGTGGATTTACTATCCTTGAAAACCAAGTGTGATGTAACTTTATTTCATATTAATAATGCAGTCTGAGTTTGGTTCCTGTGACTTTTGGATAAAATTTGGAATAAAGACGAAATTCTGGAAGTAGAATGAGGCCTTCACAGCTGTGCTTGTAGTAAGTGGTTTCAATCCAAAAATAAGCATGCTCTTGTGTTACCATAGGGTGCTGAGCTTTCTTTTGTGTTCAACGTTGATTTGGATCTGTAAAAATTAGGATGCCAAGTTTGTCATCAAATCCTTGGAACTTAGGAGAGAGAATGGAGTTTGAGGTTAGCTTTGCAGAAACAGAACTTTTTATTAATATTGGAAAATTGCCACATTGATTCAAGGAAGGTTGGGAAAGCTGTACTCTGTCTATTTTGGTTTGAAACAACATGCAATCTCTTGCTAAGTGCTTTCCTCCAAAGATCTGAAAACACACAGTGTTGGACTGCCTGGAGAGCAGGTCTGAAGGGAGGTGGACTAATTGAGTGATGTCTTTCCTCCAAAAAAATTCGAGCGCTTGCCTGGACAGTCACATTTGCTCATGCTCTTTGGCATTCATCAAATTCAGCTCTTTTTCATCAGTTAAATTTTCCAGGTGATAAGCACAGAACTTGTCCTAGCCAAGACTCTGGGTCTGTGTTTTCCTATTTGACTTGGCTGGCCTGGGTTCCCTCAGCAGGCTGTCATGGGAGTGAGCACAGGGAAAGATGTGTGCTTACACACTGTGTTCAAATTACCTCCCACTTTGTAACCTGTTCAACCTTTCTGTCCTCTAAATTAGGCAAACCTGAAATAAGAGAACCTTGGGCTATCAGGTATCTCCCTAAAAAATCCTGACTGGTTGCTGGCTTTCTCACAACAACTCTGTTATTCAGTGTTATGGACAGGATTGTATGTCCTCCTAAAGATCTGAAGTCCTACCCGGGACTATTTCAGAATATGACCTTATTTGGAAATAGAGTTTTTACAAATGTAATTAGTTAGTATGAGGTCATACTGGAGTAGGGTGGGCCCATTATCCAGTATATCTGCATCTTCACAAGAAGGAGAAATTTGGGCACAGGAAAACACAAAGAGAAATTGATATCTTTACTTTCTATGTGTTGTTACAAGCCCAAAATAAGCTGCAAGGGAGGCCTGACACAGACTCTTCCCTAGTGTCTTGAGTGAGAGCATGGTCCTACCAAGCTTGGATCCATGACGTGTAGCCTCTAGTATTGTAAGATAACATCTCAGTTTGTGGTACTCTGTTAGGGCAACCCAAGTAATTTGATGCATTCTTATGGTTTTCATCTGTCTGTCTGTCTCTCACACATTATTTAATGAGTCTACCCATTTAGTTAAAGGTTAACTGACTGCTTGGTACCCTGGGCTGAAGAACAGACTGAGTTTCCTTTAGAGATTATTCTGTCTTGAAGAAAAAAAAAAGGAAAAATGAAAATTTCAAAAACTAGGGAAAAAAAATATTTTTCCCTAGTTTTTTTTCCGTGAACAGTAGGGATTGGCTATATATCAACTACAGACATGCTGTTTCCTCAATCATGAAATTTCCATCTAAATCATTAGGGGTAAATACATAATCTCATGAAACTGACTGTACAATGGAGAGGTAGGCAGCCATATGAGTTTCCAGATACAACCAATCTGATCTTATCACTTCTCTGCTTTAGGTTTCACTGGTTCTCTGTTAAATTGGGGTGACATCCCTCATCACTGCATACTCCTGAAGAACAGAGACTGAAGTGTGCTAATTAGGTGGCCATTAGATATTAAATAAGAAAATTGTTGAATGATTAAGATAAAAATTTTAGAAGAATTTTGTTGACTTTTTCAAACATATGATACGATAAGTCTGAGACTAATGCCCAGACTTATTATCAACCAGCTTTGATAGGTGCCCAAGTGAGATATTTTCTGCCCTCCAAAGTTCAGTAGTAGGCCACGCTGGTAGACTTTTCTCAGCAGGTCTAGATGAACCATGTTAAAAAGACTTTTGGCATATTCCAAAATTGCTTCTACTGGCCAAACTATTGTCATAATTCATTTTTCATATCTAAGTTCTTTATTCTATCCGGAAATCTAGGAATAAAATTTGCCAATTTGGAATGTTCGAATTGTTTTAGAACAATCATAATCATTTAAGATGAGGTAAACCATGCTTTAGTTTGGAAAAAGTTGGGTAACCAACTTCAAATTTTCCAAAACTCTCTGTGGTATACTCAGCAGTTGCATTTGAATATTAACCATTTGCAGTTCTTTATGTAGAAGCCACAATAGTGAATGTTTAACTTGTGAACTCCTCTGTGTTTAAGCCAGTGAATATTTATAAAGTGATAGTAAATTCAGTGGAATATTAACTCATCAACAATAAACTATTCACTGTGTGCTTCTGGTTTGCCATACCATGTAGATAGTTGTAGATAAGATAAAATAGGTGGTGTTCTCAGGATATTTCCAAAGTGGAACAGGATATCTTTTTAGTTCTCAAGGAACATGTAATCTAGAGGGAAGATAAGGTAAATGTAAAAGGAACTATTAAAATCAGCTGTGAATAAAATGAATTGAATACCAGACAAATGTCCTTGAGCAAACAGAAGTGCAAACACATACAGGTTTGTAATTACAGTGAATTGTCATTTCACATAGGACAAAGAAATGAAATGTTGGTATAAAGCAAGAATAATAATTGTATCAAATGAAATTCTTATGCTCATATCCTGGCAAAGTGTTAAAAGTCTTTTCTACTCTTTTGCCACCCCATTTCACCCCTTCATGCTTTCTTCTTCACTAGCCCATCTTTGTGTTCCCTAGCACACTATTTACACACATTGCTTGTTACGGTGAGAAAGGCACAGACAACAGGTAAAGTATCATTAGAAAATTTCTGAATACATTAGCACCAAAGCCCAATCTCCATCTTTCACTCTACAGTGCAGAAGTGAGTGACTAGCCTGAGGATATACATTCTTCCATTACCAGTCAGTTGAGGCAAGGCACATTCACTTGTTGGAAGCAATGGCTCCAAACTGCTGTCCCTGTGTGTGCTACTTTAATTAAAATGACTAGTGTTAAGTTCTGTTGAAATGGAATCTGTTTAGGAAAAAGACACTAAACTGGATCTTCTGTTTCTTCCAAGATTCTCTATGTGCCATGGAGATGATTTCCATGAATAATTCATCCAACAAAGAGTCACATGCAGAAATAGGCACCAAATCGTGAACTAGAAGTTCTCATTCTAGTCTGTTTTGCCATAACTTTCTATGCAGTTATGGATGGAACACTTTTCCAGCTAAGTCCTATATTTAATTTTCATGAAGTGGCCTAGATGATCATTAGATAGATAGTTTCTTGGAAAAATCAGTAGGATTTCATAAAAAGTTTGTCATGGTGGGGGAATGAGAATGAGAAGTGATTTTGATATTTCTATTTTGAGCTTGAAAGGGTAGTGTTTTTAAGTATGTTTTTCGGAAGTGGAACTGATTTGTGGGTAAAGATAAAAACTTTATCTTTAAAGTTTATATTTTTAAGTTTATATTTTTTTCCATGCTGTATTTGATGTAAGTTTTGGAGATTTGTGTCCACATTTTGAAGAAGAGTAAACCATTGCTTGGATAGAAATAATCACAAACTCAGTTTGAAATCTTGGAAATAGATGAAATTATTCATGGATCACAATAAAGAAACAAACAAATAAATGAAAGAGAGCCAATGAGAGAACTCTAGACAAAACTGACAACGAAATGATGTGTAGAGAAATACAAAACTGTGATGTTGCCTGAGTAACCGGAAATGAGAGTTTATGGTAGGTAACACAATGTTCAGCAGGAAATAAAGCACTTTCATAAAAAATGCTACCCCAGACTTTCCTTGCCTTGATTACATCAAGCAGGAAAGTGATATGTATTGATACTAGGAGCAATAAGCAAATCTCAGTCACCATGGCTTAAAACATGTTTCCAATCTTGTTTATTTAATAGAAAGCATTTGTGTTATGAACAGGGCAAGCGATATCACTTTCTTCTTCCATAGTATTGACATTTGGTAAATGCTAGATTTTAATAGAAAAATATGGGAAAGAAATTTCTGTATCTGTAAGGCATGTTCTAGAATTAGCAAGAGCATGGAAGTAAGAATGTACCAGTTAGTAGTCTTTGGTCAGTGACACCAGCTTGCTGGTTTTGTGGGATGATGGAAATACTTGTCACATTTTTACTTAATTAGAGGGAGACATATGGAATGAGTAGTAGGACAAATGCACATCCAAGAAGTATTTCTCTGTAGGAGAAAGGAAATAGCTGCTATGTGAATCTTGATTTGAGACAATTAAAACTTTCCAATTTCTATATATTAATTTGTGAACATTTCCTTGGATAACTTTTAAATGCTCATGTATAAAAGACTTAGAATTTGGGGCAGGAAAAATGAATAAATAAGTTGTCATTTTGGAATATGAATGAAGAAACAAAAAATACTTTAGCCTATCCATTTTTTTCATGCTTTGTTTCAAGAAAGAAGACTACCAAGCTTTAATTCTTTTATTAAGTGAGTCCTTCCAGTGATCTGGGCATTATCCAACCAGATGTCAATGTTCTTTGTGCCTCCTAGCTCTAAATATGGTTATTTTTCTCATGATGTCTCCTTACTGTAGACAAAATGAATCACAATCACTGGTTTAGATAGATAGTGGAATGGAATGGAGAAAAAATTATGGGGAGAAATTTATCTCTGCTTTTTGCATGACACAGCCAACCTTCTCCAAAAATTTGCTGTCATCACAGCTTACTCACTTCCTGGCATTGACACTCTCCTGCTCATATATTCCATGGAAAAAACTCAGAGCAAGGCTGCCAGTGAGTTCTCCAGACTAAATGATGTGGGGCATGATGTCTGCTGCCTGTTCTCAGGCTTCTGTGACTTTATGTGATTTTTGTACCTGTATACTTGGTTCCCCTGCATCTGTTTTTGTGGATCTGATTTTGGGTATACAATAGACACACACCCAGAGGATGCAGCAGAAAAGAAAGATGTCTGTCATCTGTGGAAAATCCAGGGTCTTCAGATAAACCATTGATCTTTCAATTGTAATTACAATGGTCTACTTGTTATTTTATCTGAAAGTATGGATGGATATAAGCCAGTGCATAGGCTCTTCCATTGTGAATACCTCATATGTTGTGCTGTGTAATTAATTAACACCACCCCTAAGATTCTTTATAGTCTTCTTATATCTCAGGGGTTAGAATATAGGAAGCTACATTTCCCATCATATTTTGCTACATGTTTCTGGTTTACTCTCACATTCTAAAAGACATTGCTTAAGTATGGGAAGGGAGGAGTGAACAGAAGTCATGGTTCTTAGTCAGTGGGAGGTAGCAAGTGACTAGCAGATGTGAGTGCAGCGCCAGCAGAAGCATTGAAACACTTTCAAAATCACCTGCCTCAAAGCTCCAGGCACAAGTGACCATTGATTAACTGGAGTGTTTGACCTAGTTGAAACTTGATGATTTTCAGAAGATTGGGTAGATGAACCTGAGAGCCCCAGCACACTCTGATCTGGGTTCCTTCAGAGCTTCCAACACTATTATAGATTCTGAGTTCTGGCAATTGAATCCTTTCCTGCATGAAGTATCTGCATCAACTACTGTTTTATTTTCTAAACCTGAAAAATTTACTCCATAGGTCTTGGTACCTACCATGTTACTTTGAAATCTAAGGTGAAAATGTTTTCTTATTGCTGATTACTCAAATCAGGCCTTGAGGTAGTTGGGAAGGCTATTTGAGTGATAGCATCAGGTGCCTATTCTGAGATAATCTCCCCATCCAACTTGGCATTACATCCTTGAATCAAACCTTTGAAAATTCATAATCTCTTCTCTTGAGTTATTATTTCCACACTCTAGAGGCATCTCCCTTTGTTATAGAGAATAACATTTTGCAGGCCTGTCTGTAACGCCTTGTCCTATAGCCAATCATAGCCATGGACAATCATCAGACAGGGTGGGGCAAGGCAAAACCAGGGCTGGGGAGCTGGGGTTACTGGGGGGTAGGCAGAGCCTCCAGGCCCTCCACCCCCCAGGAATCTTCATACTCCTTCTCTGGGCTCTCTGGTGTTCTCGTGTCCTTTCTTTGTACTCATGCTTTCCTGCTCTCTGTGTCCCTTTTTCCCCTTTCTCTTAGACCCAGGCATGCACACTCAGACATGCACACACCCACTGGACTGCACAATCATGGGGAAGATGCAATACCCCTGATACCAGTTATACATGCTAATGGAAGAAAAATCCTGATCAACTTGCATACATTACAGACAAACTTGCAAGAATTCCAGGGTGAATACTATCAAAGTAGCACCTGTTTATATGTGTGTGGTTGTATATGTTATATGTGTGGTCAGTATACTGAATAAATGCAATTTTGGCTTTATCATCACACACCTGTATTTTGGTCATCTTCTGGGTTTTTGCTCAGTCTTAGATAAAATACAGCCTGATAGATACTTTAAGAAATAAAGACTATTGCTTTCATTCAGAACACTAACTATCCAGTTGGAATTATTAATCAAAACTCTGAACATGGTTGCAAGCATTCTTAGGGCCAGTTTCACTACTGTTTGGGTAAACGAATGAGAGGCACAGAGCCCTCATTGGATTTACAGGCTTTAAATTTCTCAGGGGACCAGATACCCAGACACACCTGGTAGGGAGGCTGGCAGGCAAGGAGACTGGCATGGTCAAGCAGGGTTTCTGGAAGGTGGGTGGGAAACTGAGCCCGATAGCCCCCCGTAAATCTCTACACACTTTCTCTGGGCTCTCTCTGACCTCTTTTATAGTCATGCAATGCATCATAGTAGTGTTGCTGCTGCCACCAGTTTTACCCCTGTTTCTAGGCTCAGGTGTGTACTTTTACACATGTGCATGCCCGTGCTCTTTGGTCCAGGTGTGGGCATGCAGAGCCCATGCCCATGCTACCAAGCACCTTCCACATTAACAGGATCAGGTGATAGCCTAATGGTGTTAAAAAACCTGATTAACTCACTTACCCCACAGCGGTTTAATGCTAGGTCTCTCTCTTAACAGTGTGGGGCCCTCATGCCTCTTGGTTTCACTTCCTATCAGTTCTGGTTCCATGCAGGTTGCTTAGGCTCCTTTCCCTTCTGCTTCCGTTTTGTCTTTGTCATCTAGCATGTGCAGATCTGTTATATCTACACAGGTATTAATATAGTGCATTTCAAACACTTGCAAATAAGTTGAGCCACCATCTACAACTTGCTTCGGGTTGGAAAATACTATTAAATTGGATCAGAGGTGAGAGAGAATCCGAAGAGTAATTGAACCCCTAGGTGTTCAGACATGTGGAAGAACTTGCTGATTGCTTCTCAGCTGGTAAACAGCAGACCTAGGATTAGAATCCTGGGGGTTTCTCGAAAGTACTTGTGCTTCTTCTACCACAGCATGTACCACTATTTACTTTTCCTGCTCACCCTTCCTCAACCACGAGGTCTAGTATCACAGCAGTGAGATGCAGTTACGTGACTGAGTTCTCGCTGACCATAGCACAAGTGAAGTTCAGAGTTTGGCATGTGTAGAGTAAGTGAGTTGGCCAATCTTTTTCCTCCATTAGCCTGTATAACCAGCACCTGTGGTATTGTGCCCACCTCATGATTGTGTATGTGTGTATGTGTGAGTTAGCTCCTCTGGACCTGGGAGGAAGAGATAAAAAGGTGGTGTAACCCTGGGAGGGGAGCACATGTGAGTGAGAGCACAAGAGAGAGAAGAAAGCTTGAGAGGCCAGAGAAAGAGCCTGAAGATTTTCCTGGAGAGGGGTGGGAGGGGTGGGAGGAGGACGAGGGGCTTGCCTGCCTTCAAACTCTTTCCACCCTGGCCCTGACCTTGGCTTGCCTGGTATGTGTGTGTGTGTGTGTGTGTGTGTGTGTGTGTTAGAACCAATAAAGAGCCTACACATATTGGTGAGCCTAATACTCAGGTGGGCTTGCCTGCCTTCAAATCCATTCCACCCTGGCCCTGACCTTGGCCTGCCTGGGGGGTAGGGTGTGTGTGTGTGTGTGTGTGTGTGTGTTAGAACCAATAAAGAGCCTACACATATTGGTGAGCCTAATACTTGCGTTAGATTGGTGCCATCAACAGGCTGCTTACATGACAGCAGATGATATACTGCACATGTATTCTCCATGGAGAAATTCCTGCCAACCCTGATGATGAAAATGGCACAGCAAACAAGATGGTCAGAGCCTGGGCTGCTGAGTCAGCACTTGGAAAGTAGGTGACAGGCATTGGACTTCACTAAAGACTGAATAAATTGAAATCTTAGTGGTAAGTGAAAAAGTTGCTACAACTTAAGACACCCTAAATCTGCAATGATCGTCACTGAGGATGTACTTTGGTTACTAAACTTGTCTTCCTCCTTCCTCCTCATCCTCACATCTGCTCTACTTAGAAGCTTTCAGCCAGGGCTAAAATAATCGGAATCTTTGGGTCTCATTTGATTCTGTTTTGATATGACTGGGTAATTTCTGCTATCATCTACCTGCTTTGTGGATTTCAAAGTGAGACTTCTGTCTCCAGAATAGGCTGACTAGCATTTTGTAGTCCTCTTGGTAGTTCAGTCAGGTAACAAATGAGTCCCAGTTTGGGTAATCATCTCACTGGGCTCTTGGTCCTTCTGTGCTACTGCTCTTTGATTCAGAACTACCATTTGCTCCAGATACATTGTTGAACCAAACTCAGAGAGAAAATTAATCCCCAAAGTCTTTCTGGAAGTCAGCAAAACATATTTTTCAACCCCTTATCCATTCAACAACAACATTCATGAGGTTAGCATCATTAGAAAGAAAATTCAGATTATCCGTCTTCTTATGTATTTTTAAATGCACTTTAACTAAATAGAGTCTGATGCCACAACTGGTTCTCATTATGCACTAATTAGTTGTTAAATTTGATTCAGAAGAACAAAGAAATTTTGAGTTACTCAAGGACAAAAAGTCTCCAATCCTCAAAAATATACATTTTTAACATTCCTACTACTCAAAAATAGCTAACACATATTTCTTCATGTTTGAGAGGAAAATCTCCCAGGCTAAGGAATTTGTTCCAAGTTTTGTTAAAGGAAAGAATTTTTGCTTTAATTTGGTGCCTTAAAATAGCAGAAGGTTAGAGAAAGGCTATCTCCTTGGGTCTAAGTCTTCCTTACTTAATAGTATTTCTTTAGCATGATTTTGACTTTCCCAAAGTGTCATGACTCTTAGTCCTCTAGTGACGATGACTATTTTTCAATTCTATTTTATTTTTACCAAACCTTTATGGAAAGCCTTGCATGCCTCTTTGAAATTTGCACTATCATAAGCACATTGAAAATTCTGGCATGTCCTCCTTGCCGTCTCTCCATTCCCTGTCCAAATTGTGTTTTATTTAAAAAATTTTCTTCTTAAATGTGTTGAGCTGCTTCTGTGTTTTTGTATATTTTCACCAGCAATTCTTTCCATAAAAACATACTTCTGCTTGTCCTGTTGCTAACTTCACTTTTTTCTCTCAAAGGAAGTCCTAGAACATTGATGTGATTCTAGTGCTTACATTCCTGTCATAGAAATTTCTAGTGTTTATTATCCTCTTGATCTTGCATAGTGCAATAGTAGTATCATTTAAATGTGACAGAAAAAGAAAACAAGGTAATAGGAATGTATGGAGCTTCTAGTACACATTCCTATGTATGTTTTGTGTGACTTTTTTCAGCTAGTTTTGGGTGTTTCTCTTGACACCTGATTTGTTTGAATGAGGGGGCAACAGAATCTGTCTGGGGTGGGTGGCAACATTTAATAGAAAAAAGGATTATTGACAATGATACTTTCTTCAAGTTCCAGAGTATCTAGATATGGCATGTAAATGCTTTATTTAGGTAATATCACTCTAATTATATGTATATTTGTCTTCCTGCTCCACTGGAAGTCTTTGAGGGAAAGTCTTTTCCACCTCTTCCACCCCATCTCCTTCTGCTATTAGCCCCCATGACCAGCACCTGTGGTAGTGTGCTCTCCTCTTAATTTTGTATAAGTGGCCCACTGGGTGGGAGAGGGAGAGGGAGAGGGAGAGGGAGAGGGAAAGGGAGAGGGAGAGGGAGAGGGAGAAAGAAAGCATGAAGATTTCTTGGGGATTAGGAGGCTTGGTTGCCTGCCTATCTCCCAACATCCCATCCTCCCTTGCCTTGCCTGCTTGCCATACAAGTTAGCCCAATCTTCCTGCCTGCCTGTGTACCTGGTTTTCTGAGAGAATTAAAACTGTAAAATCCACCAAGGACTCTGGGACTCATATCTCTGTCTGTGTGTGTGCTTGCAGTGCACATAGTGACTGCTATCAACACACAGTAGATAGTGGGTTGTGGAACTTGCTATTTTCAATGAGAAAATACTATGATTTTTACTTCTAGCTCACCTAATGCATCCTCACAGTCATGTTCTGTGTGTTGGGGACATGGCTTTACATCATACCCTCTGCTCATTACATGACAAGGAATTTTCCATGACTATGCCTGTATACCTCTAACAGACATAATGTCATTTATATAAATTAAAACAACAAAATTTATTACAATAAGTTAATGAGAAATTTTCATGAGTCACATTAATATGGCTAACATATAAAATATTCTAATTTTAAATTTTCATAGGTTCCTTCTGTACTAATGGATGCTTTGTATCACTTATAGGTGTTAATTGTTTGTACTTATTGCTACAACTTTGAAAACTACTTGAATGAAAGTATCATTCTAGCCATTTTCATCTCTCATTTATCATATTCACAAATGGTTTTATTGTTTTTATCTTCCAAAACTAGATGTAGAAATACACATACAAATACAAGCTATCCATTATGAAATAAGTCTTAGGGATATTAGATAGAGCAGAGGGACTGGAGCTAAAAATACTATATTGCATATTTGAAGTTGTTTAAATAAATAGATCTGAAAAATTTTTACCACAATATTGGTAAACATGTATATGATGGGTATTAACTAGACTTACCATGGTGACCATTTCACAATATATACAAATCTCAAATCATCACATTGTACATTTGAATTAATAAGTGAATTACATCTAAGTGAAAAATAATTATTGAAAATGAAAGTTAATGAGAAATTAATATTAATGGCACTGACATTAATACATATTAGCTAATTGGTTAGTTAATATTGTTAAAATACTTATGCTACTAAAGCTCTATAAGGCAGAATTTTTTCACTACTATCAAGAAAGATATAGGGGCCACTGTGATAGGGTTTTACGGGATGGGGGAGAGATGAGGCTCAACGACAAACAAAGCAACGGAAAGTGAGAATTTCTAGCTAATGGCTGAGTGGATAGAAAATTACCGATAGGTCACATCAGAAGTAAAGAAGGACACTGGCTAAGCCAACCAAACAAAATTTTCCTGGTCAAGACTAGGATGACCAGACATGACCTGGAAGATGGTGGAGGATTAGAAGACTGAATAGAAATGGATGTAGTTTACATATTGAGGCTGGGCAATTCTATTAAACTGACCTAGTAGGTGTCTTGCTAAAATTGTACAAAGCAGAGAGGAAGGAAATCCAAAATCTGAGTCCTAACTCTGAAGAGGATCAGAAGAAGCTGAGTAGAGTTTGATGAAGGAGAGGATCATTGACACCGTATGTAATCTTTGGAACAGACACACCATGCTGGCTAATGATTAAGGATCAATCTCATTTTAACACTTGTGAACTTTAGTGGGGAACACTGGTTATGTATTTAAAATATGTAAACAATAAAATATTAAACCACTAACTTCTGTATCTATATTTTAATTTTTAAAAATTAAGTTGAAATGTTTTCCTTTTGGCAGAGCCTCCATACTATCTTTATAGTGACTGCGCCAGTTCACGTTCCCACCTACAGTGTATGAAGATGCCTTTTTCTCAATAGCCTTAATTTGAAATATATAAGATTAATATTTTGATGACATTAAAGAGCCTGGAGGTAGAAATTAAACTTCAGAATTTCTGCTAATGTCTACAACTTATGAAAGTAGCAAGAGTGACATTAATAAATTTGTAGATATGAGTTGATATCTTAAAAATACGACCATTCAAAAGTGATGGGATAACAGTTTTGCTAACTCATTTTTCAAAAAAATACAGAAATAGCTAATCTATTCAGGATGAGACTAATTTCACTGTTTGATTTTTTTTGAAGGCATGATCTTCTGTACCCCGTTCAGTTCCCAAAATGCTGTCACCCAGTTATATATTTTATTTTTTTTAATTTTATTTTTGGATTTTTTACAATACATGATTCTATAATTGTTGATCCCCATGGGACCACCCCACCCCACCAACACCCCCTCTGGTCACTTTGCCTCCTTTCTTTTTGTTGTTTGTCCATGTTTAGCCTTTAGCCTTTTAGTCTTTTTTTTTTTTTTTTTCTGGATCTATTTCCTCATCCTTGGTGAAGATGTGATTTCTTGGGACTTGGTAGAGTGTGCTGTTTATCTTTCCTGTACTGCTTTTGCCTTTGTACCCAGATTCAAGCACCTTTGGCTTGTATGATTGCGTCTTGTTTCTTGGTGGATCTCATCTCCATTGTTTTCTGCAACATTTTGTTGCTCCTTCACGTTATGTTTCAGGTCTTTGGCTTTGGGGCCTTGATTCCCAGCCTTATGTTTTGGTAGAGTAGCTCCTCCATGGGGACAGCCTTCAGCGTTTGGGGCTTTGCTGTGGGGCCACTGCCATTCGGCAGGCCTCTTCCCTCTGAGCAAAGAGGGTGTTCAGTGTCCTTGTTGACAGCGTCTCTGTGTCAGGTTTCTGTTCATAGCTCGTCAGTGACATTGTAGGCATAGTTATTTTGTTTGTTCTCGCAGTTCAGTGCTTGGTGGATTTCCCCTTGTTCTTTTTGAGTCCTGCCCGGGTGGCATAAATTTAAGAGTCTTTCTTCCTGTACCCCACCTATTCGATTTCTGTGGTTGAAAATTCGTATTGAAGTACTTATTCCTGATGAGGGCTCTCTGGAGTGGAGGTAAACCCGACCCCCCCACCCCTCCCCCACCCCACCCCACCCCACCCTCTGCTTCTTCACAGATGTGTGGGGGCAGAGCCTGGCAACTCCCCGGGATAACCCCAGCTCCATCCCACCAGACCTTGAGAGACCAGTGGAACCAGCCAGTGCATGCTGGAACGGACGCAGCGATCACGCCACCATGGCAAGGCCTCGGAGAGTGTGGGCCGCTCCCAATTATACATTTTAATCTTGACTCATAGATGTCAGATACCTGAGGAGATATCTGCTAAGGTATCACTTTGCAAATGTCCTTTCTCTCTTCTGCTCCTGCACCTCCATATTTCTAAGGCTTGCTTTCCTTCCTGTCTTCCTCCACAGCACTCTTATGTGAATGTCATCCACATCACCACGTGACCTGAATTAATATAGCCCATGTCAGGAATCAGGGGAAATAAGAAGTGAATAGCTCATGCAAAAAGCTATTCTCCATGGTATATGAATGACTTTTTAGATCACACAACTTCTTCTCTAGTTAATTTCTATGATATTTTCAGATGGAGGAAAATTCTGTTGAGTGTTCTGCTGGTTGCTGCAGATCCACTCGTCAGAGTATGTTCTGCTGAGAGTATGTGACTGCTCCTTGTGGCTTGGAAGGAAGCTGGAGTACCAATAAGTAAAATCCAGAAACACACATTTCTTACCAGTGACTCACTGCCAGCATCATCATTTTAATCAACTTATATCCTATTTTCTTTTTTCCTAGGTTGCTTTTATTTTGTCTTATTTTTTATTTTATTTTTCCTACAATAAGATTCTTTAGTGTCATTATATAAATACACATTTTAGCACAGAGCTATTACAGTTAAAGGAACTGTATACATGCTTTAACATGTCCTGAAATGTTCACCTAATTAGCTATATAGTTTCTTTTCTTTGATGATGTAACCTTGGTTTATGGTCATGTGTGTGACTCAGAGGCAAAACATCACACCCCTCAGGTACAGGTCACCACACCACAATTTACATTTTTATGGTTCAGTATAAATTAAACTTTGGGGTCTGATCTCTGAAACAAGGTATAGGAGATATAAGAATATTTTTATCATTTTTTATTTTCTCTGACTATATATGCTGTGCTCTAATAAACTTTTAAGTTCCTGGCATGATCACTTTTATTAATAAAACTCACATAGAATGGGTTTTCAATATTCCAGTACTGCAATATTTCAGGTCAGGAATCACTGCCCACAAAAATTTATGTGTAAGGTATTTATTAAAACATTATTAAAATACAAAAATGTTTTAAAAGTGTAAAAACCAAATATCCAATAGAGAAATAATAAAACATTATGGAAGATTCACTTGAGCAACTATTACAGATTTTTTTACAGTGCTTAAGTGATTAAAATTGGTTCTAAAGATTTTTTTAATAATATTAAAAGTACCTATCTTTTATGTTGGTGTTGAGTTAATGTTGGTTTAAACATTGTAAATGATCTAGGGGTATAGTTTTATACTTCTTCAGATGTGTTTCAGACTATATCAGCATGGCTCCCCTAATCCATTGCACCTCCTTCTTCCCCCACCCCCCTGGCTCAAATCTCCCTTTACCCATTGGTAGCCTTAATTCTACCATCAAATTTCCTGGGTTTGTTTTGGTTTAAATTTGTCTGTTCCTGTGTTTTGTTTCTTTGTATTCCTTGTGTGAGTGAAATCATTTGATATTTGTCTTTCTCCTTCTGACTTATTTTGCATAGCATCATCCTCTCCAGTTCCATCTATGTTGCATTTGGCAAGATTCCATCTTTTTTATAGCTGAGTAGTATTCTGTGGTGTATATGTACCATATCATCTCTATTCGACTGTCACTGAGTGTTTAAGTTGCTATTGCTGGCTGTTGCAACATGGCTTTTGAACATAGTGTTTCTTTAAACATGAGTGAGTATATGCTCTTGAATTAGTGTTTCTGAAAACACTCAATGTGAGTGAAATGTCCTATAACAGAATTATCTCTACCATTTAAACTTGACAGTAAATTACAGAGAGAAAAGGAAGAGGATGTGAGCAATCTGTTCCTCTGAGGGTGATGTGATTAATTTTTTCCTGTTTTTTAATGTTTTTTTTCTTGCAAATTAAATTTTTTGTAATTAGGAAAAAAGTCTCTTATAATCAATTTTGACCACAAGAGCAACTGGTTTGACTGAATTTAGTTTAAAAATAAAGTGCTAAGATCAATCAAGTCATCCTTGTTGGAAGTAGATTGTTTGATGGAAAAATTTGTTTTTCCCTTTCTCTGTCAAAATCATTTATTTAGACAATACTTTTATAATGTGTTTAGAAATGTCACTGCTTTTAAATTTCTTTGACTTCAAGGCCTTCCACAATTTTACTCCATCTAATATTATTCTCCATTTCCTTGCCTCCTGTTAATCTGAATGTCAACATGCATTGAAATCATCCTGAAAATTTCATACTTGTTCATAAAACACAAACACAAAACACAAACATAAAACATGGACTCTCTGCTCACCAGCTTTAGGGATGAATTCTCACTTATCTACTCATTCAGAAAATATTTGAGATTTTGTTATGAACCAGGTAATGTTCTAGGTTCTGGGGGCTACAGAGTTTAACCTGTAAAATTTTCCAGTGGAATGTTTTGCCAAGAGAAAAAGATGGTTTAACTATACAGCTCTACAGAGTGAACTTGGCAGACTCCTCAACAATTCGATGCCCAGCTCTTAAACTTCAGTTTGACACCAGAATTCTGTCTACTGGGTTAAGTTAATTTGGTCCGTTGGAGGAAGGACTACTAACTGATTTCTACCTTAAGTTACTCCCTTTCCCTTATATTTTTATGGAGCAATCCCATAAAATGTATCACTGTGTGTGCTGTGAAGCAAATGCTGTTGAGGAGATTACTTCTCTATGTCACTCTTCCAATTTGTAAAGTTTATGGGCCTGCCTTCGTTTGTTTTTTCCTCTAAGAAATTAGTTTGCTTTCTACTCACTGAAAAGGTTAAAGATAGGACACATCCTGTTTCCCTTTTTATCTGACTACCAGAATATCAGCATCAAGTTTTTCAGCTGCTTTGATATTTGCAAATATTGGCATATCTTATATTAGGATCATTTGCAGAGATTGATTTTACATCTATAGTTATATTGGTATTATTACTTGTAACTTCTTATAAGGAGAACCAACTCCTTGCAGGATGAAAACAGGACAAATGAAAAGGGTGTTAGTCATATGAGGAGGAGGTACTTACCTTAGCTTCTAGAAGTGGTGGTTGTCATTGCCTTTCAGATAGGTTTCTCTTTGATAATTACCCTCACACAAATAAAGGAACTTCACCCCAAGGTTGCATTCCTTGTCCTTAAAGCAGTCCACACTAAAATCTTGTTAACTGAGGCACAAATAGAAACAAGGGAAAATAATGTTGACAGTCATCCAAGATCAAGCACATCACAGGTTAGTTTCTTCCTCCTCCCAACTCTTCCTCTTTCATCCTCACAGGCACTATTCCCTATAGTTTTCACCAATACCTCTTATGTATGCAAATTTTAGTTCCAAAGTCTATTTCCCAGGAAAATCTTCCTACAACACTTAGAATTATAACATGAAAATAATGCTGTTTTCTGTTGATTACCACAGATGCCCCTTAGGGGTCAGTAACCTTGCTGTCCTAACCCCATAAGTAATTATACCTTAAATGATGCAAAGTCTCCTATTTCCATTTTCCTAGACTTAAAGATTCATGTTTCAGCACTTAATTCTTGATTGACTTTCCTTGTTCACTGTTGATTCAAAATGTTATAGCAATAAGCTTGTACTTGACATCCTTTCTAATTGATCTTATCTTTTTTCATGTGTTCACGGTAAGCTCTCCAGCACTGGATGCTTTGGCAATACCTTTGGAGAGGAGAAATGGTCCTCATTACTATTGTGCTACTTGCTCATTTTTCAACTTGTGTCATTACTTGTGCAGAGAATATAATTTCATCACTTCGCCATTGCAGCCTTCAGTAATGTCTTCACATGTGGCAAAGTTTTAGTCCATTTATGGTACTGCTAGAGAATTGTAATGTCTCATGCTTATAATTACAATAAAGGTTGTTTCAATTTTCTAGGAATTCTGAAACAAATTACCTCTAGTTCAATGAATTAAAATATCAGAATTTTAAATCTCTGCATGAAAAGTTGGGCATGGACTTGGGCGTCCAAAAGGAGTGGGCAGTCTCTGTCTGGGGGATCTGGGCAAGGGTCATTCTGTGCTATGTCTTAGCTTCTGCTGGTTGTTGGCAATTCATGAATTTGTGGGTTTGCTTACCCATCACTTCAGTGTATGCCTTCCTCATCACTTGGCCTCCTCTTGGTATATCTGTCCAATTTTCCTCATCTTTTAAAGACAACTATCACATTTGTTCAGAGTTCAACCTAATCCAATAAACCTTGTTTTAATTTGATCATATCATCAAAAATCCTCTTTACCTATAGGATAATGTTCACAGGTGCTGGTAGATTGGTGGATTTCTATATACTTTTAAAATAGCACAATTTAACCCACAGCAAAGGCATTCTTACAAGAAGATAACTATTTTTATGTGTTGATTTTATAAACAGCTACTTTACTGAACTGGTTTATTATTTTCATTAGTTTTTCTGTAGAATCTTTAGGGTTTTCTATACAAATTATCATGTTGCCCGCAAACAGTGATAGCTTTACTTCTTCTTTCCTTATTGGGGTTACTTGTATATCCTTCTCTTGTATATCCTTATCGCTCTATCTAGGACTTCCAGTATTAAATTGAAAAGCAGTGGTGAGAATGGACAGCTTTGCCTTGTTCCCAATCTCAATGGAACAGTTTTCAGTTTTTCATGATTTAGGATGATATTGACTGTGGGTTTATCATATATTGTTTTTATTATGTTAAGGTTCATTCCTTCTATCTCCAGAATTTTGAGGACCTTCATCATAAACTTTGTCAAATGCTTTCTCAGTATCTATTGATATGATCATATGGTTTTTATGTTTTTTTGTTGATGTGTTGGATTACATTAATTGATTTTAGCAAAGGTATTCTTGCTTTCCTCCTACCTTCCTGATGCAACAAAACCTATGTGACAGATTCTGCCATAATAATGTGTTCTCAGTTGAGTAAAATCACTTTTATTGTTTGACTGCAAAGCACGTTCACACCTTGAAAAAGTTTCCAGTGCATCTTATTAAATACCAGCTGAGTACCTGCAGGCATTCGTTTTGACCCTTCTCATCCCTTTCTCTACTTGTGTCTGCCTCTCCTTTGCCTAAGATATGAAGGGTGTTCTATTTGACAATTTTAAAAAAATCTCTTCTCATGTCTAGTGCCTTCTCTCTAAAATCTATTCTTTTCCTTATTTCCCCCTCATCTGGTTTTCATGTTTTGTATATCAGTCTTTAGAATCATGTGAAATTGATGAGAGTCATTCTGACACCTTCTTGTTTTGTAAGATAACTTCTCTGAAAGGAAGTCCATATGGATCATTAATTCAGGAAGATGTTAAGAGGTATTTTAAAAAGTGTGTAGAGGAGTGCTCCATGGACAAATAAATTTAGAGAATATTATGTACTAGATCTCTTCTTTCAGATTTGCAAACTCTTAAAAATATTTAGGTTTATGAGCATTCCCATAAGCAAACAGGCAAACCAACAAAACATGTTTTGCTTGGTTTGTCAGCATTTTCCAAATGTGCGTCCCAAATCACAAAATACACAGAGGAAAGTCACGTAATGGAACTTTTTCATAACCTGTCTTGGGAACAAAATTAAATTGTCATCATCTTGGTATGTCTCTCCACACAGAAGGCTTTTCTAGATTTATTGAAGCCAACGATGAGAACCCTGAACAATAACATTGGTTTTAACATCTATATTTTTTCACAGATGCTTAGAATATCCTGAATCAAATTGCCTGATTTAAATTAATTTTCTTGTTTCTATTCTCTTCTAGCTCAGTTTCCCATTTATAAAATGACTATAATGACAATAATGTCTACTTATGGCATGGCTGTGGATATTGGATAATCTATATAAAATGTGTAGCATAGTCCTCAGCACACAACTCTTACACCCTGATCTCCACTTAACAGGTGCTATTGGTTGCTAGGAAAGGCATCGTTAGGCCATATGACAACCAGTAAGTTCTCTCTCTATGCTCCCTTTTCTTACTTCCTATGTATGTAAGTTCCTTTTAAATCATTTTTTTTGAGACTAGGTCTTGCTACTTTTGCCCGTGGAACTGCAAGCTCATTGCCTGGAGTATCACAGACTCAAGCAATCCCTAACCTCAGCTTCCCAGGTAGCTGGGATTACAGGCACATGCCACCACGCTCAGCTATTTTGTTGGAACTAGGTCTCGCTAGGAGACCCAGGTGGGACTCGAACCATGATCCCTAGTCCTGGCTGCTTCATAGGCTGAAGGCTACAGGCATGAGCCACCATGCCTTGTCCTCCTTTTCAATCTTTAAAGAAAAGAGATAGAGCAAGCCACCCTCCTGTGTACAAGCTTTTTAAGATCAACATGGTGACTCAGTACCATCCCTTAGATCCCTGAAACTCAGTTCAGGGTGTGAGGCGATAGAATCTAGAGTCTTCTACATTAGAGTTGGCCAAGAGTGCTACCCATAGGTTCAAGGTCACTCTTCACAGATCCTTTTATATTTCCATTACCTGAAAATGTACACAAGATGCAAAATATCTCTACACTGAAACTTTGAAAGTTTGCTTAAAAAATATCTAACAGCTGGTTTCCAAGATAATAGGCATTTTGCTGTCATGAATAGGCAATTTTTTATCTTTGCATAATGTATAAGGCTTCCACATATTGCAGTAGTTTTTATTTTGTTGTTGACCCAACAGCTTGGAATTTTAGAGTTACATTGAGATGGTTTGATAGGATGCCTCAAAGATTTCAAGAACAACATTGAAATGTTAGAAACATACTCAGTGCATATTCATAGACAATCCTCATTTCAATCCTCATCAGATATCAGGTGGTTGAGTGTAGGGTTAATGGCATGGACTTGAAGTCACAAGGCATACAGGATTATCTTGGATCTACCAGTTTTCTTTGACCCAATCTCTATGTGCCCCAGTTCTTTCAATTGTAAGATGTAGCATCTACCTTCCTAGGTACAATCTTACATATTATAGGATAATATGTAGAATCAGTTATAACACAATGGCCATTGTGTAGCAAGCATTTAGTACACATGTGCTCATTTAATTGCCAGGTAATTCAATATTTTTCCAGATAAGAAAACAGAGACTTAGTGATTAAAATGCCTGACCTGGAAGTCACAGAAATAATTAAGTGTAGCACTGCTGCAACTGGACTCAGACTTTGATCCTGATTATCCTTCCTTTTCTTCAACAATCACATTCCAGCAAGGATGGCTGTAAAACCAATCCTAGTTTCTTTAGTGATCCAATTTGATTACTCCCTCAAAAGCCCTAAATCATTTTGGCTTACCCTCCAAGGTAAATTAATTTTCCAAAGTAAAATCTTTTGATTCAGTGATTTTCTGTGAGGTGAGACATAATTCAAATTTTCTATGAAGATGAACAAAAATTATTGATACAGTTAAATATTATTTTTTACATAAAAGAAGATAATATAAAAAATAGTTTAGACTTTATTGGGGTAAAACCTGTTTCCCTTCCTTTTGTTTGCTGTGAGGAGATTCTTTGTTAGATTTCAGCCTAAAAACATTTGTTTAAACAATATTTGTTTAAAACCGGCCAGATCTCACTGAGTTCTGAATAAGACAAGTTTGTTTTCATGGAGTCAATATTCTAATTCAGGGGTAAAAAATGCAGGGTCTTAGTTCAAATTTGGCCTGCTACCTACTTTTTAAAAGTAAAATGTTATTGGAACAAAGTCCTAGTCCCTCATTTCTGTTCTGGCTATGGCTCCTGTCATTCTATTATATTAGAGCTGAGAAGTCACAGCTGATACCCTGTTGATCTGAAAGACTTACTTATTTTCCCTCTAACCCTTGATTGATAGTATTTGCCAATCCTAGCCTAGTAAGATAAATCATTTAATAAACATGTAAACAAAGAAACTTTGAATAGAATGAAACAGGATTTTGAAACAGAGATACCAGAGAGAATCTCCTATTGTTGGTAGTTATAGATCTTTTCAAGTGCTGACCTTTGAACAGAGACCAGAATGACTAGGACTAAATCCTGTCAAGAAGCTGGTGATAGTGTTTTTAGAAGCAGGAACAGCAAGGACAAAGGACAAATCAAAAATTGCTTTCCTTTGAATATGGTGAGGGCACTGAGAACTGTTGGGAGAACTGGCAGGGCCTGAATTCCATGGGCCTTCATTTGAGAAAGAGTAACATTTGACTTGGAAATAGGGTTGGAGGGGAATAGAAAGCTCTTAGGCCATCCAAGAATTTCCCTCTCTTCTCCTATCACCCTCTTCTTTTTCTGTGTGAATGAAAGTTTGCATATTTCTGGTCTCCTTTTAGTTTTCCTCTTGCCACTGGGTGGTTTTTGTGGGAAATCCTAGCATCTAAGAAGGACATGACAGACTCCGGCCCATTCTGCAAGTAGTTTTATCAGTACTAAAGACACACTATATTCAACTTTTATTTGGCTTATTGTATGTTCCTAATTGACTGCAGCCCAGTGAGTAAAGAAAAAGGATTCATTAGTAGCCTCATAGCTGAATTTCTCCAGTTAAGTGTAATAGTTTTGATATAACATAGAGTCTGGTGCAAATTTTCATGAATAAAATAAACCATAATTTATACACAGCATAAATGAGCCAGCTGGGCAATATACTCTGTAATGTCATATCCGAAAATGCAAATAAAATTTTCTTGTAATCTGCATTTTTAAACTGCAATTGTCTGTGCAAGTCAGGGGCAAATGAGCAAAAAATAATTAAAGTGCAGAATGCTGTGTACATAACCACACAGCTGTTCTAACTAAAAGGATCCCTGTTATAACTTAGGAAACCATAGATGAAGTTTGGTGTAGTTGCTAGAATTGTCCAAGCATTTCCCCCATCTACTTTAATACCAGTGTACTTAATGTTGGTTTTTCTTGCCAAGAACTGCTAAGTTGTTTTATTCATATACTCATATAATTGCTGTGATACCCTTATTGTTATAATTACTACTACTACTACTACTACTAAATTTTGGCTTCAATATTATTGATACTTTATCCACATAATTGCATTTAGTAATAGAGCAGAATACTGGTCAGGCCATCTAATTCTGGAGTTCATGCTTTTAACATATGGTCATTACAGTCATGTGGGATTCTTTTGAAGTAGGCTGTGTGTCAATGAAAAGGTTTTGTAGTCATAAGGGTCTCAAGATCTGTCTTATAGAGTTATAAAGTGTGTGATTTGGAACAATCCATCCATCCATCCATCCATCCATCCATCCATCCATCCATCCATTTAAAATTTTTTTCACAATATAGGATTTTTCCCCTTATGTGTAGTAACCATAGTTTTACTACTGCCAAATTGTCTATAGTCCTACACTACACTCAATCATACTCTCCTCCCCTCAGTTTTGTACTCTCCCCCACTCATTACCCTCTTCATTCCCCTTGTGAGCATCTCAGACCTACAGTCTGTTTTCAAGCATCAATCTTACAGTTTTGTCTTTACCTGATTATTTGCTTGGTTTCTTGAATAATCCCTTTTAGTTCCATCTATGTTGCTACAGATAGCATGGATTTATCTTTTTGAGTGCTAAGTTGTATTCCACAGTGTATATGTACTATATCTTCTTGAACCCATTATCTTTTGGGGGATTTAGGTTGTTTCCATATCTTGGCTAGGTAAACAGAGTCTTCCATATCTTGGCTAGTGTAAACAGAGCTGTTTAAAACATAAGAGTGCAGGTTTCCCTTTAAATTAGTCTTTTTGTGCTCTTTGGATAGATACTTAGGAGTGGAATTGCTGGAACGGCTCATTTGCTTAGCTCTGCAGTATGGTTTCCTTTGCTTTAAGTTGTGGATAGCACACATAGCTCATGGGATTGTCTGGAGGATTAAAAGAGCTGAGATAATTAGAGCAAGTACTGCAATTCTCATAGGACAGGATCCCTATCACAACCGGCCATTTTTATAGTCTCAATATTAACACAGCAGTAGAGTGAACTGCATTTGAAACTGGGTGATGAAGGAAGCAAAATGGGGTCTTTAACTAAAACTTATACAGGGGAACAGCTGGTCCTTTAAAGCCAGCCACATACCAGGTTTGTCCCAGCCTGTGCAAGCAGTAGCAAGACCACATAAACCTTAAGAGGGAGCAAAAACAAATTTGCTTGTTTTTTTGTTTTTTTCTTTAATACGCTACATTTATTGATGCCAAACTAGAATGTTTCATGCATTTTGTACACAGTATATAATTTATTATAACAACCTTGATGTAAGAGGGCAGAGATAAAGCTCCTATCCACAAAAAGGAAAATTGAGCTACAGAGTGCTTTTGCTTATTTCCTGAAAGGAGCAAGTCATGCTGGGAGTAGGAACCTGTGCCTTTGACACCAAACCAAGTAGTGTCTCCTATTATGGAGGAGATGAACAATGTAAATGATTAAAAAATATTCCAACATCTGAACTGGGATTTGATTAATAAATCAGAATTCTAGCTATGACTCAAGTAAAATGCTTTTCAGAGAAAATGTTATCTGGAATTTTATGGAGACAATATATTACAGAGAGTGATGGGACTTATTCTTTTACTTAACAACTATTATTTAAGCACCTAGCATGTGGAAGATACCAATCAGAGTTAACATCAGCAGTAAACAATATAGTGCTTTTACCTTCTATTATGGAATGATGAGAAATTTGGGGAAAAATGATTCCTCTTAATTAATATCTAAAGGAAAATGCCTACTATTTCCTTTATTGCTATCTTCTAATATATTACATTCATTTTCTATTATCATAAATACTTGGTGCTATTAGAAAATGCATAATATCCTATTTCTATACATATATAAACCAGCTCTTCCATCAGACAAAATGATTTTCAATAATAAGAAAACAATTGTAATATCACATGCAAGTGGTATCTAAAAAATAAATTAAGATAAATATACAAAGAATACGAGCAAGTCAAGATGGCATTATAGATGGGGGACAAATTTACTAATTAAAAGACAAAATAGAAAAGAGTCACTGAGGGGTACAAGAGACCCCCTTTGGTAATCTTACAAACCAGTCCAGTCTCTAGTCCAAAAGGCTATCTGTAGCCTTCATCATGTGCTTCCTCAAAATGGCAACTGCCCCACCTTCAAGTGAGATGAAGAAGCCAAGATGGCACTGCTGCTCTTTCTTCGAAGACAGCTCTACTCACTTCAAGCCAAATGTAGAAACTAGGATGGCGTCTTTAATTATTCTCCAAAAGATACAGCTCCAGCATTCTTTTAGCTTCAACTCTGAAGTGGCTGAAATCAGCAAGACTCACTCAAATACAATAGCAGCAACCACTTCAGACTTCTCACGATGAAAAAAAGCAACACAGCAAATTCTCTTCAGTTCTCCAGATGATTTTTAAATTTTGCATTTTCAAAGTTAAACCAAGTTCTCAAGTACCAAATTTCCAAGTCTGCTTATACAAGTCACACATTTCTCTGACATGCTTCCCCGGGCTCCTCACTAGCCCAGGCACATGGAAGTGGCAGCTGTGAGACCTCCAGTCTCCCCTGCTCCTCTGCTCTCTCTTCTCCAAGCCTTCTCTCTCTCACTGTTCATCTTCTCCCTAAATCCCCTTTCACTGATCCCATCAAGACCTGGCCACCCTTCTCCAAGTCTCCACCCTCCAAGGTACAATGGCTGCTATTCCAATGCAGCACCACCAATGCTAGGCCATGACCCCCCAACACCACAGTCCCCCCTATCATGTTCATGCTGGTGATATGTTAAACTACCTTGTCCAGCTTCCTTTGAACATGCAAACTGTAGCTGACGCATACCTTAAAAAGAAAAAAGCTGAACTTTTATTAATTGCACACACAAGACCTGAGAACTCATGCAAATTAGTTAATGATAGTCTGATGCTCCTCTGGACAATGAGAGGGAACCTAACCCAGCAGTAAGGAATAGTGTATAACTGTGCTGTGAGTGGTTTGTCCTGTAGCATGGAACCAGATTTCCTCAGTTAATATTTTTATAAGCATAGGTAGTATAAAATAAACCCCAATCTGTTATATTTAGAACAGGAAACTCATATTGGTTGAACCAAACTAGGCATCACTTCCTGTGCTTAGACTATATTCAAATGAAGAACATCACTGAAAATACAAACTAAAACAAGGCCTGCGTTTGCTTGTTATAATCAGGTATCAGGTATATTCAAGACCAAAATACACCGCTTCATGATAGGATTTACTTTTACTCTGAGAGTTTTCTGCCAGTGAATGACAATTAATTCAGCACCATGGCATGCTAGGTAATTCTCCAGTCTTTTAGATTTGTTGTCATCCTTTCCAAAAGTTTATAGGGTGTTATTTGAGGAGATGACGTGCAGGGCATTGATGCACAGGGGTTGCACTTCTGGCACTGAAGAAGTGGAGTTTGGGTCTCCGTTTCTTGAGTTTGTATTCTATTTTAGGCCATTCTTCCTTGTCCACACAGCCAATGAGTACTACACATTTTAATTTCCAAATACCACCTGAAATTAACTAGAAGATCTCACTTAAAGCCTTTATAGACTGATCAAGATTTCCTTTTATATTATTATAGCAAATTTTCAGAGGCAGGTTAAATGAATGGAATTAGTAAACATGCTTCAGTCTCCTCTCCCTGAAAACATCATCACCACCACCAAAAATAATAAATATTTGAAGCTCTACCACTTATGGAGATACTGCTAGAAAGTTAAAAATAATTTCTTTTGGCAAATTCTTTCATGCATAGAAAATGTGGTCATAGTTATTGAAACTTATTTGGCTTGATCCTCTTTGTGACTTGGCAATGCTGCAGTGTACATGGATGGGTTTTTTTCTTAATTTTTGGGGAAAAGAAATATTTGTAGGAAAAAAGGGGATAACAGTAAAACCACCTGTTCTATTGAAAAGAAATGATATGTTTTTATGTCTATTTTTAAAACCATGCAAATGGAAAAACACATGGTCTAATTTTATCCATTCACTTGGAAATGTTAATAAATAGAGATTCTGAGTATAAAGGTACACACTGCTGTTCACCTGGATGAAGCTGAGGCTGAACTTAGAAAGAGGGTAATTCATAGCACTCAGCTCAGACCATTTGGGACATCTGACAACCCTGAAGTTTCTGTTCCTAAAACAGTGCTCTCGTGGCAGAAGGGATTTTATACTATGAGGGAAAATGAGGCCACTGGTGAGCTCGTGAAAGCTGTTAGGGATGTGGGTTGGACAGCTGGGGAGTTGTGACTGTCCAGATGCCACTTTGCTCTCTCTGATTTCCCACAGAGGAACTTGTCTTTCCTGTTATACAAGTCTTTCTGGAACTGCTAATCAAGATGCCTTTTCCCAGCAAGTGGGCAAGTGGTGTATGAGTTTCAAGCTTCCATTCAGCTTCCCTAAATCCCAGCAGTATGTATTATGCCTTGTGACCCCAACATGCAGACCATGAACAGGTAGGTGCCTAAGGAAAATTTCACATTTTCTGTCGTACACCAACTGTCCCATTAGAGAATGTTCTGTTCTACCTTCTTCTTGAATTTTGTGGGATGCTGCAAATTCTCAGTGAATTCTTTTCACTGTCTTTCTTATTTCTCTATCACTTTGATAAACTAGATTTAGTTTCTTGCAGCCAGAAAAACCTAAGAAACAGATTTTTAAATTTTTCTTAAATAGACAAATGCAGTTCTTCAAAAAAAAAATAGCACAACATTATCCTTTTCCATATTCATAGTACAAACTGCTTCTGAAATAATAGTCCTATAAATTTTCATCCTTCACATCTCAGATACATTTTAGGATCTTTCTGATAGTCTCAATACAGTTGGCTTGAGTGATCAATTTGACTCATTATGAGTTTTCAGGTGTTAGGAAAGAGAATAACTAGATTCAATCTGAGGCCCACCTTAGGGGTGCTTAACAGGTTGCTTTTCACATGCTGATTGAGGAGCAGTATCATGTGAATTTATTTTGTTTTGTTTTAAGTAACATGCACAAAATCCTCTCATTCAAGTCATTAAGTTGTTTAATAACTATGATATTGATTTTTCCAAAGCTAGATATATTGCCACCTTGAATTGAGTTTCTTCTCACACTTAAGGGAAAGATACTGACCTATAAATCCCCATGTGGAAGAATTTCACTTAAATGGAATTTGGTAAATGGTTACTATATATATTTCAAGTCTCCAATTCATTTCTAGACACATTACATAAAAATTCTAAATCATGTTTATTGGCCAGGTGGGTTCTGGGCTAGCAGTGAAATTGGCTTTAGAGAGTTTTTGTCCCCTTCATTTCACATTTGAGTCTTTTACCCCCTTGTCACCATATGTGAATCAGAATTCACTGGATGCATGGATTTCTTTATCAAAGAGAAAGAGATGAAACAGCTGAAGATGCCCAAGAGAAGTTGCTTTCCCTCCCCAAACCAAATAACACAGCGGTAAAATTTCAGGTATGATGATCCCAATGGAGAATGCAATTTAAGAAAAGAAACATTTACATGTGGGTAGCCAACTCCTAACTTATTTCCCAGTTTAATTGAGAAATAATTGACATGCATCACTTGAAAAGTGTAAGGTATACAAATGATGGTTTGATTTACATATATTGTGTAATTATTATCACAGTAGGTTCAGCTAACATTCATCTTCTAGAGCTACAGTAAAAAGAAGAGAAGGAAAAAAGTTCTTGTAGTGAGAACTATTATGATTTACTTCCTTAGCAACTATCTTACATCTCTGACAACAGTTTTAGTTGTAGTCATCATGTTTCCTGTCATGTCTGCGGTGCTATTTTAGCTTAGAACTGGCAGTTCACACCTTTTAAAAATTCCTTACTTTTGATGTATGGGACACTTTATTTATTGCAAGGCTACTAATTTTCTGTGAATCAGATCCTTATTTTATTTGTATGTTTATGGGTGAAGAAATCAAGGCTGAAAATTTAAGTGAAATTGACTAATTCCCCCACATGGGAAATGCAGGTTTTTAGAATATAATTATGACTTCTGGCTCTAGAACCTATCCTCTTCCTATATGCTACATCACTTTTCTAAATTCCTTTGAAACTTAGACAAGTTCATCCCAACTTCTCAACAACACAGATCTGTGCTCTCCTTCCATTTATCTCTGTCAACCATTCCCTTTCACATTTCAACTCATTTTACAGGTGAAAAGAAAGTAGACTTCTATTGTTAGACTTGGAGCTAAAATTGCTTTACCTCTTTTTAGAAGTTTTAACTTCTTTTTTCTATGAAAGAACTTGAACACATTGACTTGTGCCAAGTTTGGTACGAGTCATCAAAGTAATAAAAACCACAGAGGAGATAAGAAATAAAAATATCAAGTTCCAATTTCAGTGGTCTATAGAATCTAAAGATTAGAAGAAATGTTACAGCATCAGATTCAATCCTAGTATTCCTGAAACTACATTTTATTATCTACTGCTAACATAAGACTGACATTATTTTAGAAAACCATCTGTCACGCAATCACGTGAACTTGGTGCTTCTAATTTGTGCTATTCAAATAAATCATTCCTATCATAATATGTGCATCTATATGTAAACATAGATATATAAGTATGTGAGTACATTATCTATTTTGAACTAAAAATTCTCAACAAGCATGCATGTCCATTATCTATCCAGTCACAGAGATGAACTATATTGATTCAAATAAAATCCATATAATCCTCACAAAAAATATGATTTAAAAATCATTCCATTTCAGAGATGAGGAAACTGAGGCATAAGCTTATTTACTCTCCTTACAGTGTCATAGCTAGTAAGCAACAGTTGGTATCTGAGTGCTGTAAGTTGGCAAATGACCTTCCTCATAAGGTCTGGGGAGTAGAGCACTCCTCTTCCATATGGGTATTAGCTTTGCTCAAGCATCATGAAGATGATAGCTGTATGAAGGATGTTCTTTTCATTAGTGCTTTTAACTTCTTTTCCTGCTAGATAGGAAATATATTGATTTTTATATATTTACTTTGCTTCTGGGTAACTTACTGACCTCAATTAGTAGCTATAATAGCTTTATAGGGATGCCTCCTGGGTTTTCTGGATGTGCAGTCATCACATGTACAAATAAGAATGCTTTTCCTTCTTTCACTCCAATTGTTATGCCCTTGTCAGTTTCCTGCCTTATTAGGTTGAGTATAATGTAGGTCTTGTGATAAATTAAGTGAATGATGTGGGAACAATGAAAATTTTGTGGAATTTTGGAGCTTGCAGAAGCAGCTAAGCAGCTTTTCAGGTATAATATATTACCCTGGTCTAAATAATGGCATAAAAAAATCAGTCAATACCTATTAAAGAGGTTTTTTTTTTTTTTTAATTAAAAGCTGACTAAATTTGGGGATATGGCTCTTGAACACTAAAAATTCTAAATAAGCATGCATGTCCAATGGATAATTATCAGGAAATTGACTATTTTAATAGCTGTTAAATTCCACTGGCCTGCTCATCTGAAACAAGACACCTAGAAAGAAATGGGCTTTCAGTTATAGAATATATCCAAGTGAAATTGACGTCACATCTGTAATGTTTGTAGTCTCTGTCTCTGTATTCTGATATTTGCTGTAACTACTTATAAGGTTAACAAAATGCTTACTTAATTTATGAAATAACTTGAAATGGTATATACTGGCTCATTACATCTTTTATAACACTGAGATGGATAACATCCTGTTTTTTCAAATTTAGTTTATTCCATAGTTATTAAGATAATTATAAAAGGTATTTCTGGAAGATTTTTGATTTGATCAAGCTTGGGTGGAGCCTGGGATTTACATTTTTATTTGTCAGCTCAGGTGTTCTGCTGAAACAGCCCATAGACTATACCTTGAGAAACCTGGTTCTGGTTTTTATCTTTACAGTTGGCACTGATCTTTGAGTTTGTGGGCTGTTCAAGAATGAAAAGCTTCCTGTTCATTCATCACCATTCCATGTGTTTCTGCAGATAGCTAGCTTATCATTAAGTTTCTCCATATCCCCCCATATATATCTGACTTCTGAGAGTGTTCCTATTTTCCTCCCAGATGAACAGCTAAATTATCCTTTTAACCTGTATTTAGGTTCAAACAAGTCTGGATGCTCATCCCTGGGTGGTGGGTTCAAGGGTCTTCATGCCTCTCCAAAGCAGTAGATGTGGCTGTGATTCCCTTATATTCTGGTGGACTGAGTCAAGGATCATTGTGGGGGCAGCTGGCCATCTGTGGGATCTCCTATAAGTCCCCCATCTATGGAAATATATTCACTGATCAGTTGGCTGTCACAGCCCAAGTGGGTGTAAACAAAAGCAAAATAAAATTTAAAATGTACTTCTGCCATTCTGTTTTATTTTTCTTAGTCCCACAGAACAAAGAAGAACAACATTTGGCATAATATATTTTATCAAATAAAAAGGTATTATATACATGTAACTACAAAATTGAAGGCACAGAGCCTTTGTGTGCTTCTAAATATCAGGTGAAGAAGAGGGCAAAGATAAAATTAGCCTGTCACTAAATTTGAAAAATGATCAATTGGATGTCCTGGCTCAACCAGTATGGGATGGATTTTCACTAACCACAAGAGTGGTAAAGATGAATTAAAAAATACAGGGGTTTTCTAAGATGCTGCCAAACATCTTTCACCTGTTCACTTGAAAATAGTTTAGAATAGCCCACCTCTTCCTTATTCAAAACTCACCTTACGGATGACTGGGAGGACTGCACAGCCCCCATCTCAGGGGTCCCTGGAAAGAAAGGTGAGCGCAGGAGGAGACAGCCCATAACTAAAGTTTTTGTGTTGGCACTGAGACACCAGGAGGCCAGGTTGCACTATTCATTGATGAATTGGTCTTGACCTCTTGTCTATGAGTCTGTGAGTGTCAGACAGTCATGGACTGACTCTGGGAGATCACCAGTCAAGGCTTGCTACTCAAAAATCAGACATCGACTCTGTCCAGGCCATCGTTGCAATAGCCAGTTTTGAGAATAAAACAAACTACATATAGACTCTACCACAAACCAACCAAGTCTTCTGCCCAGAAGGCTGCAGAAGCAGAGAGAAAATAGCCTGTAAACAGTTGTTACAGAAGATTCCCCGACCACTGGCAGCATCTTTGGGGGAAGTTTACACTTTCAGAACAAATTGGATGAAGGCAGCACTCTTGAATGGAGACTTTGCAAAATATGTTTAGAAACAGTTTCAGCATATTACCACTTATATTATTTGAAAGCAATTTTTGCAATCTTTTCTTTCCTTTTTTTCCAGTTAAAGAAAGAGGAAGGAGGGCATCTCATCCTTCCTGGGTGGTCCTGTTATTTCTTCTTAGGAGCAGAGAGTGTATTTTTCTTTTCTTTCAGAGCCTCTGAGTGCAGCGTTGCTCGCTGCATTGTCTGTTGCATCCTCAACTCCATCTCCCTCTTACCAATTCGTGGAGTGCCCATTAGGGGGACTCTCATTATCTTTTTGCTTAGTATGGCCTTTCTTGCTTTCCCTTCATTTCCTTTCTTTCAGCAGGTATCTTCATTTTTATTTTGTTGGATGTTTCTTTGAAAAGGGAGCAAATAGTGTCCTCCTTCAAAAGTATATCTCATTCAAAACAGAGTAGAGATAGATTGAGAGAAAGGACATGTATTGAGAAAGTTACAACTCCCCAAATTACAATTGTGGGAGAGAGAATAGAGGAAAGAATAGTAGATAGTGTGAAACAATTCAAGGCAGAACGCTGAAAACCTCTATTCAGAAAGGCAACAAATTGGACATTCCCTTTAGTCTGTCAATCTCCTATTCTCAATTCTTATATACCATCTCTTTCTCCTGATGCTCAAGCTGAAGTATTTCCTCTCATGAAAAGAATGGAGTTTTTCAAACTCAAGAGCCTAATTAGGAACAAGGTTTTCTGTCCTTTCACTATTGCATTGGAAGTTCAGCTTCTCTTTTCTGCACTATTTACAATGGAGGCATTTATAATCAAGGGGGTCACAGTAGGATACTGCTGTCAATGGTGGTATCAAAATGAGAACTGTGGAGAGAAAATAGACATAAGTTCAAGTACTGCAGTGTCTATTCTTTGTGAATGTTTTGTCTAATGCAGTAACAAGCGGGCACATACCATATTGAAACTATACTTAGTGGATTGTGTAACATCTGGACAGTATCATTAAATTGCTACAATACTATGAAATGAGGTTCAAATTTAGTACTGGACACAAGTTGCTCATTGCCAAATTTTGACACCACTTTTACAGGCTATTTTATTTAGCCTTAAGTCAGGAGCGCAACTAGAAAGAAAAATATCAGAGATGACTGAGAGAAAAGGAAATATTTTCATGGTAGGTGTGTAGAGAATATTGTTTTTAGTCACATGCAATAGGATTTCTCTACCTTCCCTTTCCTGGGAATCAGTTGGGAAGTCAGTTTCCTGGAACTGGTCACTAAAACATCTGCAAAATAGCCCTGTAATCAGAATTCCCAGTGTGCTTCCGGTAATACCATGAACCACATTTCGAATAGCAAGAATATAAGACTCATGTTTCGGGGGATAAGAAATAAATTAGATCTCTGAAATTTTGAATTTATCTTTGATTTTTTTACTTGTATACTGTGCCCCTTACTTTCACTTTCCAAAATAACATCCAGTCTTAAAGCTTCTATCCAGTCTTATTACCTCTCTACTGTATCCCATATTTCCAACCCCCACTTAGTTCAAACCTGAATTTCTTTTGCCTAAATTTTGAGTGGTATCTGGAATGACTCCCCCTGCCTCCAGACTCATTTCAATTTAATCTAGCCTCATACAACTTTTTCTTATTTAAAATAAAATCCAATCAAATTTTTCCTCTGATTAAAATCTGACAAAGACCTCCAGTTCTCAACAGGGTGAAATCCAAGCTTCTTAACATTGTGTGCTAGGACTTTCTGATCTGTTCATCAACCATCTGCTTACTTTTCTCTCTGCAATTCCCCATCCCCTCCCCTCCAAGTGACACTTTATTTATCTGGCAGCTCTGTTGAACAGCTTGTGAGTTCTTGCATAGTCAAAGCTATAGTCCCTTCACTTGAGTTATACTTACCATGTAGCTGGGGAAGAGATGGTGGGATATCTACCATCTTAGGAATAGGTTCTCTGAAATTAGCCATGATGTTGCAGTCAGCTAAGTCATGCCCTCTATGTGGATACTTGTAATTATTTGCCTATTTTCTTCTCTTCTAAAACCATGTGATTTTCATGAAAGCAGGGCTCAAAATGCAACTGCTACAGCATCTAACAAAATAATTGCTCAATTAAATTGATTTTAAAAGAGATTAAATCACATTTGAAATATTCTGTTTTTTTCAGATGTGATGGGAAGAAAGATAAAGGAATTGTGTCAAAATCTTTAAAAGAGGGCTACAGCCTTGTGATGTCTGCTGAAATGAGACATCAGTCAAATAGGATTTCTGTCCTGTTAAGAGGCTTATACTGATCACTGTAAAGACCAGGAAACACTTAGAACTCAGTAAGTGTGTCTATCTTTGTGTTTCAAGTCTTATGCCTTAAGTGCATTGTTTAAATACTCAGTACAAATATCACTGATTGTATATAGAGCATGCAAATTGCTAATACTTGGGTTATTTTATTCCAGCTGTGCTTGCTTTGAAAAACTATTGAATATCCTTTACCTCATTAAACACAAGCCAGAAGGAAGTATGAAGATTTACACAATATCTATTTTCCTATTAACCAAGAGGAAGAAAGAAACTTTATAAAATACAGCACAGCAGAGCACTTCCCTCATTCTTCTGTCTTATTTTATATACATAGGAAACCTGGTGTACCATCAAGTAAAGTACATTCTTAAATATCTTTAAGGCCAGGGACAATGCTTAAAGATTTCAACCTTACTCATAACTGAGAGTTACAAAACCAAATAATCTTGGCCCCAAATACACTATGAATAGACCAAAAAAGTTTAAAAGGATGAGTCATATATCAAAAATAGGAGCACAAAAGATACAGGAAGAGTCCTGAGAGGGGTGACACTGATAAATTCTTCTTTTTGAACTGTGTGGCCAGGAGTTTTGGTTCTCCATATGCTTCTAGCACCATCAAAGAGGAGTCTCCTAGCATGTGCACCAACTTTCTGAGTTTTCTTTAACCTCAATTCTCAATGAACAGACTCATATCACCTGCTAAAATGTTCTGGGTATGTTTCACAGCTGACTTGATCCAACATTTTTGTTCTTTGCTTGGTACATTGTTCAAAGTTACATCTTGCAACATTATTCTGAAAATCATTTCAAAGAGGCTTCAATGTAGTCCACTTTTAGAGGTGGGCTTTTCTTTAAGATTTATTTTTTAATTGATTGCACATGTATATATATTTTTTATAGCACTGTATACCCCAAGTTTGTCCAATCACCTTGTCATCTATGAATCATTTTCATAATCTCTTATGCTCATCCCTCTCCCATTTTCATTCTCCCTCGCCCAATCTTGCTTTATGCTTTAGTTCTGCTGTCAGTTTGTTAGTTTAACTTTTTCTTGTGCTTTAGTTTGTTTATTTTTCCTATTGGATGACCTCATCTATATGCAGGATATGGAAGCTACTCTTATCTGAAGGTGAACAATGGTCAATATCTCACGCCAAATCAGAGGAGTAGTTTCTTGGGTATTTTCAACAAGTTTTTCCATAGATATGCTTCATTTTCTCAACCTGTTCTATAGCCAGGTAGTCTTTGCTGATTCATGATAACTTAGACACAGAACCAAGCCGGTTGCTACAGTCCACCAAAAACTAAATGGTCTCAGAGTTACTTAGGATTCCAAGAGGGCTATCTTAATAGCCTTTTTTCAGTTCCAGTGGACACCTGTCCTTCATCTGAGCCCTCATTATGGAATATCATTTATCTTCTTTCCTCCCCACATCTTTGTCCCTGTCACTTGGCCTATTTTGCATACTGTGACTCCTTTCTAAATCCTGCTCTTGCTGTCATCTGCTTCCTTCTCTCTACTTTCTCTTCTTTCTTGCATCTCATGTCAGATACTTGTCCTTTTTTCTTGCAAAACACACACTTACCTAGATTAAGAATTTTATTTGTAAAGTAAAATATATAGAAATATGTGCACATAATAGTGTATTTGTGTATCTTATGACAAAGTGCAGTTTATCTGAGAAATGTGATGTTCAACTTTTGAATATCAGTGTAATTTATCACATGAGCAATCTGGAGAAGAAAACAATTTATTTGATCCACTCAGAAGATGTAGAAAATGACTTTAATGAAATTCAACATCTGTTCATAATAAAAAGACTCAGAAAACTAGGACCTGAAGGAAACTTCCTCAGTACGATAAAATATATCACATAAAAAGATAACAGACTTCTTAATGCTGGAAAACAGAATGCTTGTCCACTAGGGTAGAAAACAGGATAACTATGTCCAATCTTGCCACTCTTGTGAATGTACACTCTAATCTCTAGTTAGTGCACTGAAGCAAGGAAAAGAGGTGACAGAAGGAATGGAAGAAAGAGAAAAATATTTTTATTTCAGACATTTTTATTGTATACTTAGAAAACACCAAATTATCTATCAAAAATAAAAAAGGTACGTTAACTAATAAGTGGTGTAACAAGGGTCCAGAACTTAAAATTAGTAACAAAAATTAAAACCATTCAATATAGTAAAAAAAAAAAAAAAAAGAACAATTTTAAAATTAAAAATAATCACAGAAGTTCACATCATAATCATCAAGGTCAATGAATGATTACAGATATATATATATAAATAAAATATGTGAAAATTCTGTCCACTAGGCACTATAATATAAATTAATGAAATATTTAGATGATTGGATATATACCATATTTATGGATTGGAAGACTTCATGTTTGTTAGCTACCTCCAAGCTTGTGGTAATCTTCAACTCAATCTAAAATCCTAGGAGAAAATCTTTGTAAAAATTAAAATTCAATTTTAAAGTTTGTATGGAAGGTGTGATGGAACGAGAATAGCTAAAATGTTTTTAAAAGCTATTTGCTTTTAATTTAAAGATTTATTGTTCAGCTACAGAATTCAAAGTCATATGATACTGGTGAAATTGCAGATGCACAGATCAAAGGAACTAAACAGAAAGTCTAAGCAAAGACCAGAGATATGGGGCAGTGGAACCTGAAAAAAGTAATAAAGACAATCAATTTTGAAATGACTGTCTTTTCAACAAAGGGTGACAAAATAATTGGACATTACTATGCAAAACTAAACTAAACTTTGATTTCTGAACTAAAAATGGTCTCATACCTAAAAAATAAAACCTAAAAGCACAACATATTTAGATAGCAATACAATCAAAAATCTTTGTGACCCTGTGTTAAAGAATAATTTCTTTGGTTAGCTATAAGAACACAATCTATAGAAGGGGGAAAATGATGTATGTCTGCTCATTAACATTATAGACTTAAAAATTCCTGATTTTGCAAGATATTCAGAGGAAGAATATAAATCATAGACTGAAAGAGGATATTTTATATCACTTATTTGCTAAGGAATGCATCCATAGCACATAAAGAGCACACAGAACTCACTGAGAAATCAAGCATGATTTTTTAAAAAGTATGAACATATACTTTACAAAAGAAACAGCAAATAAGAGAGAAAGGTACCAACTAAACGTCACTAATTGTTAGGGAAATACAATTTAAAGTCATGATGGAATGAAATGTTACTATGGCAGGAAAAGGTTTTAATTAATGACAATGTAATGTGTTTGTGATGAATCAGAGTAGCTGGAACTCTTGTAATTTTCTGTTGAGAATGCAGAATTTTAAATGAACTGTGAAAAAAACTCCAATTTTAAAATAAGTATTCTCTAGTCATAACTTTCATTTCTGGAAATTTAGCCAAGTGAAACAAATACTTGTTAAATATAAAATCACATGCAGATATTTTTAGTATCTTAATTGAGAAATACTGAAATAGCTGATGTCCACTCACAAGTCAGTGGATAATCAGATGGTATATCAGATACCTCAGCAATAAAATAAAATAAAACAAAATAAAAAGACAGACTACTGATTCCTCAATGTGGATAAATCTCAAATACATTATAATAAATGAAAGAAGACAGCCTGGCTACATATTATGTATTTCTGTGAATATAATAGCCTGAAAAATTTCAAACTTTAGACCCAGAAAGTACATCAATTATTGTCAGAGACTGAGGTAATAAGGAAGAATAAGGGGAATGGGGAATATCTTGTGTAAATGAAATTTTTCTCTATTTGATTTTGGTGGTTGTTATATGACTATGCATTTACAAAACTCAAGAGAATAATGTTTGGAAAAGTTTAAGTCTTACTCTATAATGAAAATTTAATTGATATAAATAATATTTATATGCAAGCTATATGGTATTATGTTCCAGTCCAGATGATGTAGATTGAAAATGTCACAGTGTAAGAGAGAAGGAGCTAATCATTATAGATGAGAAGAGCAGGAAATTCTTGTAGAGGAGAATATAATATTGTATTCAGATTTTGAAAAATGTCCATTGGTGAAAAGAAAAGGGCAATTCAAAAGCAGGGAGGGGGTCTGGTTGAACAAAAGTGTGGTCACTTTGTGTAATGATGATTTATTTTTTTTGACTAAAACTTGGAAAAGTCAACCGATTATAACAAAAAAAAGAAATTTGGGTTGATATATATATCCACATATATTATATATATGCATTTATATATTGTTATAATTAATAAATATAAATATATGTTTATATATATTTATATATATTTTTTGTTATGAGGCAGCTATAGGATCTTGGCTAAGTTACTAACATTAATTGATTCTGCATTTTTATATTCTTAAAGGAGGGACAACAACCCCTTTTTAAGATTCAACATGTAACTAGACTTGGTTCTTACAATTTCTACCTGAAGGCTGAGGTATAAGTTACTTGACCTTTTTGAATCTCTTCTCTCTAGAAATATTAATGAACATATATATAAACCAGTTGTTGGGAGAATAGAGTGGGACAAGGTGTTCAGTGGATGTTTAGATGGTTTTTGTATTCTTTTTATATCAAATATAAAGTGAAGAGGTCATAAGCCAGACAGAGGGAAGACAGGCTCAGTATTTAAAGCCAGGAATGCAAAGGAAAATCTGATGCTTTCAGGAAATTGAAAATATTTGGATGTGGTTGATATTCAGGGGCAAAGGGAAATAAGATGGCCAGTAACTGAATGATAAAGAGCATGTACTTTGGCCAGAAGGCTTTATTTTATTCCTAATTATGAAAATAGCATTGAAAAAATGTTGACAGATTTGTGAAATATTTGGGAGTCTGAATTTCTAGGATTTAGTGAAAATTGAGATAGGAAGTAAGGGAGAGAAGGAATCTAGGATAATTCATCAACTTCTGACTTAAGTAACTAGGATGCTAATAGTGTCACTACCTCTAGGAAATGAAGGGCTAAAAAGAAGGAAATGTATGTGTGTGTGTGTGGTGTTAGAGGATGGGAATGGTTAAGTTGGACTTTAGAAGTGCTGTATTTTTGGAGATAATGGATATGAAGTGAAAAATTTCAATTAACAGTGATATATTTGGATTTGCAGCTCAGATGAGAACTATGAACCTAAGGAAACTTGTGAATTTTAAGAATATAGGTGATAGGTACGGGTATGAGATAAATCAATAAACTGAATGTTTAAATTAAGAAGAGAAGAGACGAAGTATTTTACTCTAGGGAATACACATATTTCATGTTTAGGTTGAGGGATTGAGTTCAAGATGGAGATGGGACAGAGAGACTTAGATATTTCTGACAAAAAAAATAGTACATATTAGTCAACACTGAGTACTTATTACATAGCAGATACATTACTAAGTTATAAAATTATTATCTCATTTTGTACATGAGAGAATGAAGAGTAAGGAAGAATAAATGATTTTCCAAGGCACATGGCTACAGTGACAGATCTAGGTTTGAAACTCTGGAAATCTGACCATGATGCTTGAATTTTTACAAAGTATTTTTTTTAATTCATTTTATTGATTTGTCACAATTGTGAATTAATTGATCCCTCCTCCTCCCTCCATATCCCCCC